>BLKR01009697.1:0-94118 GCA_011170035.1 Teleogryllus occipitalis
ATAAAACGTGTTGCCGGCCTCTAACCACTTATGCCGCGGCAACATGGTGGACTACAGGAAAGAAGTACAACGATACACTTGAGCTGGGTCAGAACAGAGTTATAAAGCTCATAGCGCGCCCTCCGTTTCGGAAGCGGATGAAAGTTCTGAGGAAGGAACTCGACATCGAATCCTTCACTCAGTGCTTGAGACGGCTCTCTTTTAATGAAGCCAATCAAGCCTTTCAAACCTGCGAAGCACCGGCGACGCTGAAACAATAAGCCCGACATGTCCTTACAATAGGACGCAGAAGACAAGCTCTCCTCTCGCACATATTGAGGGCGTATCGCTAATACACAAAAAATGACAAAGTCACAATTGTGACTAAACACCACCACCATATCTAGCTTATGACTGAGGTCCGTTGAGAGCCTACACCACCAACCCACACATAGCAGTAAAACGCTCAAGCGTGTGAACTGCAAAATACGAGACACTTACACTGACCTTTCGGTTTCGCCAAAAAAACAACAAAAAAAGACAAAAACAACAAAAACAGGCAGAGTACAGCAGAGAGAGAGGCAGCAGAGTGGAGAGTGCTACTGTGAGCACGCCGTCCGTGGGGAGGTCCTAGGTTCGAGTCCTGACAGCGGCAGGATTTTCGGCACTACCTTTTCAGCTAGGTCGAATTCAGTCGCTGTCTGGAGGAGAATTCTAGCGGCCGGCTGCTCTGATCGGTACTTTTCCGTGATTCCTCCGATCAACACCAGGCGAATACCGGAGCAGTACCCTATCAAACGGGCCACGGACCGCGCGCGATCTGTCCTTCCCATTCCTTGTCCTATCTTCTCCCCTTACGCACAGACTTACACTAACACGCACTACACTACCACATATTCCGGGAGACCGGTCGGGAGCTTAGAGCTTGTTCCGGCTGGGGCGGTGCCCCGCTGGTGGGAGAGTCTTGGTTAGGGGGAAACCCCTCTAGCCGACGGTAGGTCAGCGCTGGATCTCACCATCCAGCGGGGGAAGATCACCGCCATCTCCTGAGATTGGCGAGAAACATGCACTACATTAACGGGACTAATGACCAGAGTAGTTGACGCGCCCGGAAACATGAAAAAATCAATCAAACTCCGTCAGCTCGGGAGCAGCCAGCACCCGCTGCCCAGAAGAGGAGCCGTGCTACCCAGGGAGCGGCCGGGCGCCGGGCTAGGTGAAGTGGCGACACGGAGATCGCCCCGACCGGCTGCGTGTAGGGCCGAGGTCACGAGGGACTCACCGCCGCACGCACCCTCCGACGCCGCAGCAAGACGGCGCTACGCCGCGGCCGAGATTGTTTATGCCCAGCCACGGGCACAGAGAAATATTACAGGACGAAAATTGTAATTTGAGGGTGAATAAAAACATTGTTAAGTTTTATGTTGGACTTATTATGTAAATTATGTTGGACCTTACGTAAACACCACAATATTGTTGTTGTTGTTGTTATTGTTATTATTATCATTATTATTATTATTATTATTATTATTATTATTATTATTATTGTCTTAAAATAATTTAATGTTACGTTGTATTAATACGATTATTTTGTATTAAGTATTCGTATTTCTAATTGTAACCTCCAGAAATAATAAATATCTACCTAAGTCACCAATCTAGTATTCACGTGTTTCGCGATTAAAAAAAACTGGAAGTTGGGGGCGACGACTGTGCCAACATAAAATAGTACGCAAAATAACAAAAACGAGGGTGGGTGAGGGAGGCAGAGAGTGGGCAAAGGGTGGGCAGAGGGTGGGCAAAGGGTGAGCAAAGTGTGGGCAAAGTGTGGGTAAAGGGTGGGCAAAGGGTGGGCAGAAGGTGGGCAGAGGGTGGGCAGAGGGTGGGCAAAGGGTGGGCAGAGGGCGGTAGAGGGGGCTCAGAGGGCTATAGAGAGCGTTAGAGGGCGTTAGAGAGCGTCAGAAAGTGTGGCGAGGGGCATGGAGCTAAGGAGGGCGCGCTGCCTTGTGTCGGGCGTCGACTACCCTCCTGCATGTCGAGCACTCCCCAATTTTCGATACCTCATAACATCGCCTCTAGGGCGCTAGTACACAGGGGGTATTGTTCCTCGATAGTATGCCGCTGTGGCGTTGCGTTGCGTGGGCGGCGCAGATCTCCGCGCGCCCGTCCCCCCCCCCTCAACGCGCTCCGCCACCGCTCGCGAAGCCCCTGCCGCAGAGAAAGGCTTCGGGTGAGGGGGGTGGGTCACCTTTTGCGCTACTGGCAAGTGAGTGGTAAGGAAAACAATCCATCCCTCTGAAATGTTGGCAAAGAACAAAATTGAGCAGATGGAATGTTCCATGCTTGATGAAATGATTCGAAACTTTTAATTACTCTGTGTTATTTTACGGCTGTGGTAAAGTTTGAAATTTGATTTGATCTGAATGGATAACCGTGGCCTCGTTCTGCAATTTAATATTATGAATACTTCATTATTATTACAATCAATAATGAACATTTCGTTAAACCGAGTGACTTTTTCTCCTAAAGTAAAAGATTACGTTACAATTTTAAATTGATCACACGCTCTTATGCATTATCTCTGCAAAGAGAATTGTACAGATATTTAAGGCTGAACTATACATACGGGAACAATTATTTCTCATCATCGGAGGCTCCAAAAACCATGGATGAAATAGTGTCTTGTTACGCAAACATGTCTGAATAATGATTTAAAATGGAATAATATCATAACTATGTTCTTTAATATGTAATTTGGTTTTATAAATTATGGATTATCACTATATTTCTGCTGTCACCACGGAATGAATCACTACTCAACCAATTTTTTGGAATACTTGCCGATAGGCAATGAAGGGTATGTCACAAGAGTTACAAACTTTTCGCATTTCTAATCTTTAGAGAAGCACGTCAAAAGACATTTCATGGTCTTCCTCCCTCCCTCCCACCCTTCCTTTTTTCCGTCCCCACCTTCCGTTTATCCTCCCACCTTGCCTTCCTTTCTTTCCCAGCGGACACTCCCGCACCCTCTGCCTCTCACTATCGATCTCTGCTTCCGTTCGATTCATTGAGAGGTAATTTGTGTCTGGTCGCGTCATATACAATGATCCTTATTTCCGTAAGTGTCACGCGAATCCTAATCCAGAAGGACCGTCCTTTACTAGATCACGAGTACCGGTACCGACCTGCTTGTCGTCTTGCCTTCCGACCGGTGTCAGTCACGACAAACACTAACGTGCATATTAGTATCCGTGAGTGTAAAAGGAGATGAAGAAGGAAAGCTCGCGCGCGGTCCATTACTCATTTCTTAGAGAATCACTCTGGCATTTTCCTGGTATTGATAGGAGTAACTACGGAAAACTACCGATCGGAACAGGCGGTCGGTAGAATTATTTTCCAGGCAGCAACTTAATTTGACCTAGCTATATAGCCAGTGTCGAAAATTTGCAACTGTCCGTTTGATTGATTAGTGACTCCGGGCGCGTCAATCACTGAGGTCATAGTTCGGTAAGTGTAGTGTATGTGTTCATCGGGAGGTGGCGATGGTCTTCCCCCAGTGGATGGCGGGCGCCGGTCTACCGTCGGCTAGCATGGTTTTCCACAACCAAGGTATCTCCCACCAGAGGGCCCCACCCCAGCCGGGACAAATTCAAAGTCCCAACTGGTCTCCTGGCATGTGTGGTAGTAAGGTATATTAACGTAAGTGTGTGTACAAGAGGAGAGGATAGGACAATGACGAGAAAGGAAGATCGCCCGCGGTCCGTGTCCCGTTTCTTAGGGTACTACTCGGGCATTCGCCTGGTGCTCATCGGAGAAATCACGAAAAACTACCGATCAGAGTAGCCAATCGCTAGAATTCTCCTCCAGACATTCGACCTAGCTCACAAGCTAGTGTCGAAAATCTTGCCGCCGAAGGGACTCGAACTTAGGACTTCCCTGTCAGAGGCACTGCAGTAACTTCAGTAGATGCACTGAACCACCACTCCCGGTGTAACTGTAAGGACCCGAACCCTACGACCTCCCGGTCAGAGTTTCTGCAGAATCAACAGTTGATACACTGAGCGAACCCTGCCTGATTATCTCCTATTGCGTCCTTGGTATTAAATACGTCTTTATACAATGTGCCAACATCTATATTACTCAAATTATTAAGTACTACTGTAACCGACAAATTAACAGATAAGATATGAAACGAATATACTATCAGAGTCTTAGCGACAGAAACTAGGACGTGCCAACTAAGGAAATGATTTCGAAGTTTCTATCTACATTCTAACGCCACCCCCGCTTAATAAAACCTGCAGGCATCTAATGGGAAGTAGATTAATGCTCAATAAGTGCTTTGTATTTACTTCAGGGCAACAGAAACCTTCACAGTATCGTAAAAGATATTCCGATCTCCCTGAGGTGCCCGACAACCTAAACTATCTTCAAAAACACACATGAGGGTGACAGTATGCTCTGTATAAACAAAAAAATAATGAAAAAAAATAAAAAATCATACAGCAGAGCAATGCAATTAAAATCTACAATATACCTGCAGGAATAGAAACAAAACCGGAAAAAACAATTGCGAGGAAATTGAGAAGGGCAGTACACTTAAAAAGAAGTGAACAGTCTTAAAGTTAGTTGGACGTGAATAGAAACAGTTAAAATATCTTCATGCCGTAAATAAATCAGAGTCGGTTGCATTTGTTACTTCAAACTAGAAACAAGCGACATTTTATGGAAGTGAGAAGGGTTGTAGGAACATCCACAGTTGAATTACCAAAACCTTGTAACAAAACGCGAATAAAAGGACGTACCCAGGAGAAACAAAAAGTTGAACGTGTGGCCAGCAAAGCTCCATTGTAATGCAGAAGAAAGTTGTTTTGAACATTAAATGTCTGTTTTCAACTAAAATATAGAAATGTATAATGGAATGAAAGATATTTTTTTAAAGAAAGCTTGTATTGGCATGAACATATGCCTCAAATATTAAAATTCCTTACAAGGTTGTTCGAAAGTAAATTCATTTTTTCAATAATTGGAGTTCGCTTTCTTTGTCCAGACTTATAATAGTACATTTAAATACGAATTCTGTGAAAACAATCTTTTGAATTTGCATTTCTTAATTGAATAAAAATGAATTTATGCCCTTTAAAAAATCAAGATAAAATGTTATTTCAAAGACGAGAAGTCTTTAGATCTTGTATCGAACAGCTTAATTTACTTCCTGGATAACCTGGACGCTCAACGAATATTCATGTTCGTGTTTAGTTTATCATATTTAGGTCAATCTTGTTCAGTCCTTTCACATCAGCGACAGGACATTTACATATATTTGCATATTTTGATTATAAATGGATGTATTAATATAATTTATCTCCCAAGAACCTGAACATAGACAACGCACTTTAAGATCATGTAAGCCATCAATATGCACCTATGAAACAGGTATGAGTATTATCAACGTGAAATATCAGATTAACTGAATTTCTTCAAGACGTCGATGACGAATGTTGAAAAAGGATGGGTCTTCTCATAGAAAAGCGCTTTTGCAATACACTGAAAAAAACTCTAATTGAATCGGCGATTTGAAAATAATAATAATAAATCCTTGTCCCATAGTTCTGAGAAAAACAAAAAAAACTCAATAACATCTACAATTGGCACCTGGGAAATTGTCGTTCTACACAGAGTTGTAGAACTAGTTATACATTGCTTGGGTTGCTCTGTAACTTCAAATTTGCATTTCTGTTTTTATACCTTGAACTTATTTCCTTTATAAAATAATTAAGGAATATTTTTTTTTAATATTTTTCGACTTGTGAAACAATATAATCATATAATAAACATAGTGATGTGAATTAACATATTTTGCCATGTGGACATGAAAAATTCTCTTACAAAATTAATACTCATCGATTTTTATTTGATATTAATATAAGTCAAACTTTCTGGTAGAAATGTGTTCGGTGGAAAATTCGTGGAAAATGTGAAATTCGAACGGGATATATTCTACTATTGTTTGAATATCGGTTAATTTCTTTCTGTTGATTGGAAGAACAGCAATGGCATATAATTTCTCGGAAGACAAATCTGGACGTGCCTTTCTTTTGTCAACATGAATGAGTACAAGATAAGCCTGTTAATATATGTCCTCATGAGCCACGAGCTAAACAAAATATTCTCTATCAAACGTTAGATGCTTTGCTTGAGAGAGTCTCACGAGACTCTCAATGAGACCCGTCTGGACGAGCAAGAGATTTGTTGTCTTAAAATAGTTCGACCATCAGGTTTTGAAGCCTATGATGTCCTCAGTGTCTATTACTGTTGTCATCTGTTGTGATAAAGCCATTAGGCGTTTCCGAGCTGATAATACTAGTTTTTCTGTGTGAGGATCAGGAACTAGTCCTGAACCTCTTTCTTTTTTCCAGTCATTAGGATTTTTTCGTTGACAATAGAACACAATATTTATGTTGGACAAATTTCATTTTTATACTGATGTATGACTTGAAGAATAACAAAGAAAATGTATATCTCAACTCTTTTTACAAAAAAAAACCTGGATGTATTTCCCTTTTAAAATCACCTATTCAATTAAGAATTAATTTTGATATGAACAAAATAATATTACGAACAAAATAATATAGCCGTTAGGCGAATAGCACAAAGGGAAATATCAACGCACAAGCCTCAATGAGGGTGGGCGATCGACGGACGTACTTTCACTAAAATTATGTATATTCCCTAGCTGTAGCCTTCCGAACAAGAGTCAACCAAACCTAATGGATATTTACATAATCTATATTTCAATGTCTGAAGATTGTCAATGTGATAACACACATTTTTTACTTTCTCGTATACGTACGTATAGAAGGAGTAATATACGTTGTATAGAGAAAGTTATGAAATGCTGCGGAAAATTGATTTCGAGATTTCAACGAACATACACATTTTGGGGTCCCCTGATGCCGAAAAATTGTTGTTTTTTAAAACGTCCGTCCGTCCGTCCGTACGCACGTCTGACCGTCCGTCTGTCCGTCCGTCTGTCCGTCCGTCCGTCCGTTCGTCTGTCTGTCTGTCCGTCCGTCTGTCCGTCTGTCCGTTCGTCCGTCCGTCGTCCGTCTGTCCGTTCGTCCGCCCGTTCGTTCGTCTGTTCGTTCGGGGTCGTCCGTCGTGTTCGTCTGCTCGTCGTCTGTCTGTTCCTGTCCTGTCCGTATTCCGTCCGTCCGCCCGTCTGTGAACACTACTAGCGCCTAAACCATGCTTACGATTTTTTTCAAAATTGAAGAAACACTTGTCTATCTGGCTCTAGTTGAAGCTGTACCCTATTCGATGACATAATCACCATATTGCTCTATTCATTAGTTTTTTTTTAAATTACAAAAATGTAAGTTTTTTGACGTGTTTCTTAGGTCGGTACTATTTCCATTCGAGGCGATTTCTTCACATAATAATATTTATGTGTACATGTGCTTTAAATACTGTCAAATAAAGTTTTTCCAAATCTCAATAATTTTCTTTTAAAATGAGCTCAAAATTCTGCATTTTGAGAAACGCTGAAACGCCATTTTATCAAAAATTGTTCCAAACTTTTTCTTCAAAGTTTTCCAATGAATAGTGCAAATTGCACTGTTTAATATGACGTAAAATCATACTGGTGTATTCTTTTGTTTTTTAAAAATTACACAAATGTAATTTTTGTACAATATCTCTCACGCTGTTAATACCGCACATTTCCATCGATTTGTATACATTATTGCATTTGTGAGTGGAAGTGCCTGAAATAACTTTAGATGAAGTTTTTTGAACACTTAATAGATTCGAATTTCGCATTTACAATTATGCTTAATCGCCATTTTCTGAAAAGTGTCTTTACATTTTCCGATGAAAATTTAAATTTAGGACGAAGTTTAATCTTCTTTAATATTCTTTAAGTAATATTTCGGTTCTACTGTTAGGAAACCGAAAAGTTGAGAAAACGTCAAAAACATGTACTTTGGGCGGCATCTGGCAAGAGGATGGGGCTAGCCCGTTAATCCGTTCCACACCAAAGAAATTAGAAAACTTTACTACGAGAAAGTCTGTGACATTCTGTAGCACCACTAGTTCTATTTAAAGTTGAAATTAATGTATCTGTACAAACTGTGCAAAATTTACATGTGTATATGTAAATGCTACGATGAAATGCCATACGGCCATTAACATGTTAATAGCATGTAGTAATTTCTGGCATCATACATAAAAGTTTAATTAAAATCAAGGTACTCAAACCTGGAGGTACAGGCTTTTAGAAATGTTGAATACTCTTCAATGCAAATAAGAAAGAAACTAAGAGACCATATTCCTTCCGAATGTGAAGCTCTTACATACTCCATCATGGGTGGAAAAGCACATGTAATAAAGAAGAGGAACACAGCGGTAGGTATGTTGGAATATCGGCAATAACAAGGGAAAGAGTGTAAACTCGGACGCCTGCACTACATTTATGACAGAAGGAGAATTTTAATGTTACTACTGCTTCACTGTGAGCAGACAGGTGCACAGCTTTCGTATTCTTCACACAGGTCCAGCATGATACGAATCAGCAGCCATTGTTACCTTTTCGTTCGTTGTCTTTTCTTCATGACATTTTATTCGAAGGAAGTGATGCTGAACAAACATTTGTGCTGAACGCTTGTTAATATTCTATAAGTATTTCTTTGCCTTTCAGCACCTTATGTTTTTGTCCCTCAAAACGATGTATTACGTACAGTGCAATGTGCAATGTGTTATTTTCCCAGCTGACAGTAAGGAATTCCTTAATCTATTGATCGCATTGCATGCACTGAACATTCCAGGTTGCTGCACGACTTTCTGTATCTACAACAAGCAAGTAAATTATCTAAGCTATAGAAGAAATGTCATGAAGGTAGGCATATTTTGCTATGCACTGATCATGGTCACAAAATGTCTGTGGTTATGTAATAGCGTGTAGTTTTGCTTTCGTGTAATTTGTTCATTATCAGAATTTCAGTCAATTCTTTCGAAAGTTTTTCTGCTCCCAAAATGCCGATTAATATTAAAAGAAACTTCTCCTTTATACTCATGATTTAATAAAATTCCTTACGTTCTCATTCTTTCTCTGGCAAACTCCGTAGCTTTACAGTTAAGACAAAATCAGGCCATCGAGTGATTTACTTTTGTAGGGCTGCCGCCAGGCTGCTGATTGGCTCTTAAAACTTAACCACGGACATCTAGATTTCCTGGCCAGGAAGATGTATCTAAGTGAGTACACTGCCAGAGCAGCCTCTATTTGTGTCTTCCATGTATGGAACCAAACGTATCGTCATTTTGGCGTCAAAGATGTTCGAATAGTATGGTTCTGGCATCCACATGATGTCAGTAATCAGTGATAGCACAACCGTTATCATTTTGAGAGTAGTGGTGGCCCTGTGCCACTACACGTTTGAGTCGATAACCTGTTAAAGGATTGCCTGGGGCGTATGGATGCACTATGGGTAGAATCATGAAGTAGAGAAAACTACCGATAGGCAGCAAACTCCAAAATATACTTTTAAAATGAATTAGCAGTATCTTCACAGAATTGCAATTACAACTTCTTATTTACATAACTTCAAAACAGTAAAATAAATGGAAGAAAGTTGAAATTTTGGAGGAAATATTATTATTGATCCACATTCACGAAATTAAATATATTCATTTTCTGATTGAAATTTCTATACTTAGTAAGTTAGGATTTAGGAGACGGAGCACTGTGATCCAATCGGTAGCTCCGATTTTCGAAATTGTATCTCCCCTTTGGATAACAGTTCCTCCTTACATAGCTCACTAAGTACGGAGAAATTTTAATTCAATTCAAGGATGCCTTATTTCCCGTCCTTAGTTTCACTGGGCCGCGATGCGGGGCACAGTGAGGCCAGAAAAAGGAAAAGTTGGCAGAAAGTGTGTTTAAGCGTTTTTAGGAATTTTTCGGAATAAAAATACTTTTTATAATTAAGTAATGATTTATTTAAATGTTTAACGGTCAAATATTTATTCACATAACCTCAAAGTCAGAACTTTCATCATGTGGCACCTCTTCAATAAGTGAATTTGTACTTGAAACCATTAACATTGGTGTAACTTTTAAGTCCAATGCCTTTGTGATAATCTTTCTGTATTCTATTTGTGAAATCACTGGCTTAAATGCAATTAACCGCCTGTCAAGCACTGTGTATTTTTTCTTACAGGTTGCATTTTTCTCTTCCGTTTTTTTTCTTTTCAGTATGTTTAATAACGCCATACATATCCCTCCTTGTGAATAAAAGGCTATCAGTACCAGATTATAAAAGAAAACAAAAAAATTGTAGGTAGAAAGGCTAAGAAAAATACATGTGCATCATCACAAACAAAGTTAATAAACGCAAAATGTGGCAAACATGCGCAAATTTTGATTAATGTTTTGAAAACTAGATAAATTCCAAAATCAGATTCAGTTAATATCATAGCCCGGAAATGCCCAGAAGGGAACTAAAAGACCATATGCATATCTGGATTAAAAAATTTCATTCCATTGTGACACGTGTTTCGAAGTTTCTACTTGCAATTACTAAATTATTATTCAAGGAATATATTTTTAGAAATATAGATTTAAAGTTCATATCTCCAGGTATCGTATCCATAGCACGTAAGATTCTACAAGTCCAGAGAGCAAAAATATTTAGATCGAAAAACACACCTCTCTTCTTAGTGCGAGAGCGAAAAAGTGCGCCGCACATCACTTGTGCAGGTAGCGTGATTCTTCCTCACTTTCCTGATCGGGGAACGATGAAGGAGACATTTTGCTACCCCTTTCATGTGAAATGGAGCTTGTGAAGTATATTTTGCCAACTTTCCCCTCCTCTGGCCCCACTGTGCGGCACTACACAACGCTGCCAGCCCCTTTCCCCCTCCTCGTCCTGTCCTCGCGCCCCACCCCGCCACAGACACGCGCCGCGGCTTCCGGAGCTGCTGGGCCTAGCCCTAATCAGCCAGCCGCCATGTTTTGTCACTCAAAGTGACAGCCGAAGAGACCCCAAGTTATAATACCGACCTGTAATAGCTTCTATCGCGTGAAATTAACTTTTGCCGCAGAATTGGGGAAGATGGCGGGAAGGGGGCGTGGGCCAGCAGGGATTCAGCCAGGAATTACAAGTCCTCCTCCCTCCCCCGATTATCTGCCACCGCTCGCTTCATGCCGATGAAATCGAGCAACAAAGGTGGCTTAGGGCATTAACTGTCCCTGCAGTTGCAGACCCGACGGTGGCAGGATTTTCGACACTGGCTAAACAGTTAGGTCGAATTCAGCCGTTGCCTGAAGGAGAATTCTATCGGCCAGCTGGCCTCATCGGGGGGTTTCACGTGATTTCTCCGATCAACACCACGCGAATGCCGGAGCAATACCCTAACAAACAGGCATTGGACCGCGCACGATCTTTCCTTCCTATTCTTTGTCCTAACCTCACTCCTTACTTACACGCATATGCACAACTTAATCACACTTGTCGGGAACTTAGAACTTGTTTCGACTGGGGTGGTGCCCAGGTGGTTGGAAATACCTGGTCGTGAAAAATCCCCGAGAGCCGACGTAGGTCGGCGCCGGGTCTCGCTATCCAGCGGGGATAATCACCGCCACCTCCCGCGATAAAAACATGCAATACACCTACGGTACAAATGACCTTAGCCGTTGACGCACACGGAATCACTAATTATTCAATCGATGCCCTCGAGTCTCACCTGCACGGAGCACTTTTTTTCGCACAAGTGCGCGAGGATTGGAAGTGGCTTTACGAGGTACGGACGGAGAAAGTGTCCATGTCCCTTCGTTGAGCTTGGAACCCTACAATGCCTTGCTTATTTAATTACAAAAGTGTACTTTTTGTAAAATCTAATCTCCTTGAGAGTGTGAACAAGTTTTCATGCAATAATATATTTGTAATTATAATACGTCTTAGAATTCATGTTCAAATGTCGATATCAACAGCTCACTATAAGAAATTCACGTATAGTATGTACTCTCGCCCTTCTTCACAACAGTGTATGCTATTTTGGACAACCCTCGATTTTATTATTATTATTATTATTATTATTATTATTATTATTATTATTATTATTATTATTATTGATTATTTCGTGTTTTCGGGCGCGTCAACAGCTTTGGTCATTAGTCCCGTTAGTGTAGTGCATGTTTTTTTTCTCGGGAGATGGCGGTGATCTTCCCCCGCTGAATGGCAAGATTCGGCGCCGACCTACCGTCGGCTAGTGGGGTATCCCCCTAACTGGGACTCCCCCACCAGCGTGGCACCGCCCCAGCCGGGACAAGCTCTAAGCTCCCAACCGGTCTCCCGGAATATGTGGTAGTGTAGTGCATGTTAGTATGTGTGTGAAAGGGGAGAGGATAGGACAAGGTAGAGGAAGGACAGATCGCGCGCGATCCGTGGCCCGTTTGGTAGGATACTGCTCCGGTATTCGCCTGGTGCTGATCGGAGAAACCACGGAAAACTACCGATCAGAGCAGCCGGCCGCCAGAATTCTCCTCCAGACACCGACTGAATTCGACCTAGCTGAAGAGCTAGTGTTGAAAATCCTGCCGCCGTCAGGACTCGAACCTAGGACCTTCCTGTCAGAGGCGCTGCAGTAATATCAGTTGATGCACTGAGCTACCGCTCCCAGTACAACCCTCGATCCGAAGCAGAGGCATGTCGACCAATCTCTAAAAATCTCAGTGTCTATATGATTGACGCTAAATTCTAGAGCCTGGAAAGTCACTCTCCTGGAGCGGGGTGTTTTTTGTTGACGTATGAGACGGAAATATCGCCACATCTCGCTGTCGAATTATCTTCCCCGTATGCTATAAGGGTAAAATATTTATGACCAGGCGTTTTCCATCGAGTATTGACGTTAATTAACCGGGGAATGTTAAACAAGATTTCCCGGTTTAAACAACAATTAACAATCCGGGGCTTTGAAACAACAATTAAAAGAACACTTAATCAATTTGTAACATTTGTCAATTGTTTTATTCTGCCATGTTCAATTCAGGTACAACAAACCCACGCAGACCATCCAAGCGCTGTTTAGGAATTGTTTATTAAATTGTTAATTGTTGAAAAATTGTTCATTTGTTGTTTTTAATTCTGTTATATCGGGGATTCACCTTGCTTTACATTTGAAAAAAAAACAGGAAATGATTTATTAATTGAATTGCAATATGAACTTGAAGCAATTGAATTGTGTAAATTGGGTGCTTTTTCTCCTGTGATAATTTTTCTTTGTGAACAAGTATATTAATTTCTTTTAGAAATAATAAACAATTTACATGTTTCTGGAATCTTTATGCTTCTGAAATTCAAATTTGTGCATAGAAAGTCCTTTTACAAACCAACTTTTAAGGGTTAATTCAGGCTCAACCATTGAACATATTGAAAGAGTTTATTACACAAAATATGCTTAATCTTGATTTAAGAGATTATTTTCAAAATTTCGTTGTTTCCTCTCTGAAGACCCAATATATTTATCGGCTAGC
Source organism: Teleogryllus occipitalis (assembly GCA_011170035.1). Lineage (NCBI taxonomy): Eukaryota > Metazoa > Arthropoda > Insecta > Orthoptera > Gryllidae > Teleogryllus > Teleogryllus occipitalis. Next base: position 13,511 of record BLKR01009697.1, read on the forward strand.
AAGGAAATTTATTATAAACACATTATGTCGAAGCGGTGAGTCATAGAAAATATTAGCACTATTGCTCTATTACAAGTTGAGATATCGAATAGTTGAATATTATTGAAGAACTCTGTTCCCCGATCCAGCGATAGAAAAATTAAACGAAAGTCCAGTTAGCTATATATTAAACAACAGAAGTATAAATTGAAAATATAACTGTCGCTGAAACTAATCGCTTGCTGCAAAAAAATATTTTTTAAATTATTTTTTTCTCCCTTAATTGCTCGCGCTGGAAATCGTAACGCAAGCGGTCGCGTGGCTTACAATAGTAGTCTATTTACAAAAATGTAATATTGACTTTAATAATATATTTTATTAATATTTAAACAACTCAGTGTATCTATGTTATATACAGGTCAGTGTATTAATCAGTGTGTCAAATTGTTTTGTTATTTATTTTTACTCTCTTCACACTCTTTTTACTCTTATTATTTACTACTCTTCACACATTTCAAACGCTACAAAATGCTACATAAAATTACATTCATTTTGTTTTGCACAATTTTACTCATGAATATGCGGATAAATGAGTGTTTTCAGAACTTTCATGTACTGTATGTTTTGTGCACTTGAAAAATTTGTACTTTATTACAAATTTGTCGTTTGTACAATAAATAAAGGAGAATACAAAAAAATGTTGAAATATTGTGTTGCTATATTCTAATAGTGTTTCAGCTTCACTCTTTAGCGCATCTGGCACAGATTTCTGGACACATCAACAATAGGTACACACTTTTCGCATCTCTGTTTATTGCTCTAATTTCATTACCTGTGTTGTTTCAATCTAATTGTCAGATTTAAATTCATTAAGTCTTGTTTCCTGGCGCGTCGTTAGTCCCGTAAATATAGTGTATGTTTTCTTCACGAAGTGGCTGTGATCATTCCCCGCTCCGGGCCCCAATCTATACGCCGGTTAGCGAGTTTTCCCCAATCATCACTAGAGGGGCACCGCTCCGTCTAGTTCACCGCTGTTCTCTCAAAATGTGTGGTAGTGGAGTGTTTGTTAGTGTAAGTGTGGGTAAGTAAGGGGTGAGGATAGGGCAAGGAAGAGGAAGGAAAGATCGCGCGCGGTCCATGTCCCTTCGCGTTTGTTAGGAACTGCTCCAGCATTTGACTGGTTTTTATCACAGAAACCACGGAAAACTACCGAGCAGAGCAAACGGCTGCTAGACTTCTCCAGACAGCAGCTGAAGTCGACCTAGCTAGAGTCGAAAACCTTTGTGACTCGAATCCTAGGACCTCCCGGTCAACGGCGCTGCTGTCAAATCAGTTGATGTCCTGCCCAACTTTGTCGGTTTATGTATGTGTTTGTGTATATCTATGTATACCGTATCTGAACTGCATATGTGGATATGTATGTGAAAACATGTAAATGCAAACACACGTACCGCTGAAACCAGCACCATATGACAGTGGATACGATCTTTGATCCCGGAATTGATGCGTTCGAGTCCAAATCACAGCCCGGCAATTTTTTTAGCAGGTTGAAAACACTGGCAGGGGAGATCGCAGCACGTTAAATGCAACGATACTAGACGACCGGAAGTAAACACTATCGACTCACAGGGAAGCTGGAAGTCATTAATGAAGTCCATGCGTTGAGTACCGGTACTGCAGGTTACAAACTGTTGCTGTATCGATACTTTTTTGTAGTTTGACTATCCAGTTACAAAAGATTACACAGCGGGCCCTGGACGGGGTAGGCTCTCGCTCCCACCCCACCCCTCACCCGAACCGCTCCCCACCCGCCCCCAACCACTCCCCACCCGCTCTCCAACCGCTCCACACCCGTCATCCAACCCGCTCCTCATTCGCTCTTCACTCCTACCCCACCCGCTTCCCCCTTTACCCACCTATTTCCCACCCGCTCCCTTCCCACTCTCAACCCGTTCTCCACCTATTCTCCACATATTCCCCACCTATTCTTCACACGCTTCCCACTCATTCCCCACCTATTCCACACCTACTCACAACATATTCCCAACCTATTCCCCACCTATTCCCCACCTAATCCCCACATATTCCCCACCTATTCTCCACCAATTTCCCACCTATTTTCCACCAATTCCCCATCCGCTCGCCACCTACTCCCCAACTATTCCCCACCCGCTGTCTACACGGTCTCTACTCAATCTCTACGCGATCTCCTCCCACTTCCTCCCGCTCTTCACCCGCTCCCCACACGCTCTTCCCCACACGCTCCCCACCCGCACCCGCCCTTCCACTCCATTCCGCCGCCCATCACCCCAGCTTCTCTCCTGGCGCCCCGTCTTCTTCGCGGCCCTTCCTTCGCCTCCTCCCGCCCCACATCTCACCTTCCGCGCGACGCGAGCGCAGGTCTGGCGAGAGCGCAGCTCGCGAGGCGCGGGGCCGAGGGGCGGCAGGGTGACGAGGGGCCTATTCCAACTAACTCGATTCGGAATAGGTAAACGGGTTAGCCGGCGCAGCGGCGGGGCGGTGAGGCGCCCGGAGACAAAGCGACGGCTCGTTCCCGCCCCCGCTGTCCCCGCCGCCTCCGCCTCCATAAGAAATGTATGAGGCGCGGTGCCGGCGGCGAAATCCACCGCCGCCGATTGGAGGACGCCGCCACCCAGCCCCGCCCCTCTCCCTTCCCCACCCCGCCCCGCCCCCACTCTCCTTCCCGTCCGCCACAATTCCTCCGTTTCATCTGGGCCGCGCAGCCGAGCGCTCCGTCGGAGCCCAGAGACAGGTGCGAGCGACGACGCCGCGCAGACAGGAAGCACAGCGGGTGGCACTGAAGTCCCGGGCCTCCCAGCGACCCGAGTAGTCTACACAGGCGGTGGCGAGCTGCGAGACCGGTGAGAAGTCAATCACTTACCGACGGGGCGCGCACGCACGCGCACACACAGACGCGCACGTACGCACACACACACACACAAAAGCAATTTCATGCACATCGTTGTTATCGCAGCAACACTTCAACGATCGCTAGCAATCTGTTAGTAAGGTGTCATCGGCATTCGTATGCATAAGTTAAGCGGACCTCTTCCACATTTTTAGTGAGCCAATAATTCGATAAGATGCAACCTTTAATATACAAATACCAGTTATCAACATGAAATGAGCCGCTGTTATCCTTATCTATTACATACAAACGTGGTAAAGACAAGAAAACAAAATTAATTCTTTAACCTCATCCGATATTTATTTTGTCTCAGTTTATGCCACTGTTCTAATATAGTACTAGAAGCTGGACCCGTGGGAGCATACACCAGTTTGTAAATCGTAGTTTTAAAAGTGATCAACTCTAATCGCCTGTACCAAAACTGAACGTTACAGTATTACACGGCCACTAGGCATGAGTGAGTATACTAATATTGCTAAGAGTCGAAATTCAGTATCGAAGATTATCAACTTCCCTCGCATCTCTTACTTCTTTCCACATATTACGAACAATATTTACTATTTGTACGAAAGTAAATAAAAAAATGTCACATAAATTTATCCTGAAATATTATTTCTATATCTATTCACTCAATTTAATTTTACATAGGTTTTGAGTGATTTTATGGAGTAGCATGGAACGTTAGAAACAAGATTATGTGTGAATGCGGGAGGTGTGAGGCGTGGCTAGACCAAAACCTCCGACCGGATCTACTGCAGAAGGACTGTTGTGATTGGAGCTGTGTGTCCATCCTATAGCCAGGCCTGGAGCACTTCGTTGACCCGGATTTGAATCCGGCGGTCGCGCGTGGGAACCAGCCCACATCACTCCGCCGCCATGGGGAGGCCGAGCGACTCCTCAGACTACGGGCATTTTTAGATATTTAAATATTTATTTAGTCAAAAAACAGTAAAAAACGGTATGTGACGTGTGGGAGATAGATCGTAGTATAGAGATCAGAGAGAGATCGACTAACAGAGGCATCGGAGAGAAGTGGGGAAAAGCACACTCCGAAGGTGGGAATGAACGGAGGCCGGGCGGCTTGCGGCACGCGATGCAGTTTCTCGGAGAACACTACCGTTTCTATTGATTAATTGATTAGTGATTCCAGGCATGACAACTGCTGTCATTATTCCCGTAAGAGTAGTTCATCTTTTTTATCGCAGGAGGTGGAGGATGGCGAGATCCGGCGGTGACCTACATCGGTTTGCGGGGTTTCCCCAACCAGGTATTTCCCACCAGCGGGGCACCACCAGGACAAGCGCTAAACTCCCCAATTGTCTCCTAACAAGAGTAATTGTGTAGTGCATGTGATTGTGTATGTAAGGGGTTATTATAGAACACGGAAGGAGAGGGTGTAAAAATGTTGTAAAGAAACTACTCCGTCATGCGCCTGGTGTAGATCGAAGAAAAAATGGAAAACTATCGATCAGATCAGCCAATCGTCAGAATTCTCTTCCAGACAGCGCACAGTGTGTAATTTTGGCCATCTACGGGGCCGAAAGTCAACCTTTCTATTTTTCCAAAACGTGTAACTTGTGCTATATATCAGTAGAAGGATGTTCAGACCACATGGTATCGGTATTGGTATCACTAGAAATTCGCGGAGGTACGGGAAATGATTGTCTAAACATGTTTCAACTTGCCCGCGACGACGCCGCTATCATTCATTCATATCAGTGCTGTGTGTTCGCTTGTCCTTTGCGCGTCTCTGATGATGTTCAAAGTCTCAAGTTCTTAAACAGTGCAATCTAAATAGTTTTTTCTTTTCAGTGGTGGCGTTTTTGTTTAAAATCCAGCTTCGAAGAGCTTGAAAAAGCGTCTTGAAAGGTATGTACTTTTTATGCAACAGAAAAAATATTTCGAAAAGTTTATCAAGGGTTTTAGTTTAGAGTACCACCGAGTACTACTTTGGGACCAAATTGGTATTAAAGCATGTAGTTTTGTGAAGTCTATCAATGAAAAAAAATTTGCGAATGTTTGCGAATCTATTAATTATTTCATTCTTTACAGAATGTCGCATTCGTTTTCCCGGAGGGCGCTCTTCGAAATATGGGTGACAAAACCTAAAGACTCCAAGACAGATGCTTTATTTGCACATATTTTGCATGAAATGAAAACTGCATCATATTCTGATAGTGATTTACAGTGTGTAAAAGTTAAAGTAAAAAATTTTTGTCAAACACTTAGTATTAGATGGGAAAAAATAGGGAGGCAAAAAGAACGTTTTCTTCGTTACAACGCTTCTTGGCTCGATGGGGAAATAGTATTTGAAAATGTTTCCAACAATGCATCAGTGTCAGTAACTTCTCTTACTGCAATTGGTCGGCCAGAAAAGAGTTTTATTGATTGTGCTCCTAGAACTAAGAGGCGCAAAGTTAAACACCTCCTGAATTCCACCAGCGAAGAACTGAGTATTGCCACAGGCATTCAATTAATGAAAGAAGGAAAAAGAGATTCAGCAGCAATAGTCAAAGAATTATCCTCTGCCTCACCAAACAGGGGAACTGTTATTAAGAAGGCTCGAAGATCCTTACTCCAGAAATCAGAGCTTACACCAGAACAAGCGCTGGCGTTAATGGTAGATGTCTCTATGTCTAGTCGCCAGTACAAAATACTGCGTCAGCAAGCAGAAATATTTAATTGTAAATTTTATCCACCATATTATAAAGTGAAACAATGTAAAATGCTATGTTATCCACAAGGTGCTGTGATTACAGAAATCTCAGCAGAAATACCTGTGCAGTCACTAATTAACCACACAATCCATCGATTATGTCAAACCGAAGAGGTCTGCAAGAAATTGCGTTTGACAAAAAAATGCAATTTTGACAATCATGAAATGGGGTTGCGATGGTATGGAGCAAAATCAATATAAGCAGAAGTTTTCTCAGCAACATTTCAGTGATGAAAGTTTTTTTAGTATTTCTGTTGTTCCTTTGGAAATGCACTGCGTTTCGACCAATTCAAAAGACATTATTTGGAAAAACCCGGTTCCATCTTCCACTAAGTATTGCAGGCCATTGAAATTTGTATTTGCAAAAGAGTCAGCAAGTTTAATTACTACAGAAGTGAACAAAATTAATTATCAAATTAATAACCTTAGTCCCACAATATTTGTTCTTGACAATGTAGAAATTTCTGTAACTACTACTTTGGTATTTTGCATGGTCGACGGTAAAGTTTGTAATGCCGTATCGTGTTGTTCCTCTACCCAGACATGTTATTTATGTGGGGCAAAACCCACTGAAATGAATAATTTAAATGTCCTATTAAAAAAAGAAGTGAAAAAAGAATTCCTTGCTTTTGGCATATCACCCCTTCATTCATGGATCAGGCTGTTCGAATGTATTCTGCACATCTCGTACAGGTTAGAAATTAAGACCTGGCAGGCAAGGGGATTTGAAAATAAAAAAAAGATTTCTGAGAAGAAGAAATATATTCAGGAGAAATTCAGAAGTGAGTTAGGCATTTTAGTGGATATGCCTAAACAGCAAAGTGGAAATACAAACGATGGGAATTCTGCGCGCAGATTTTTTAGAAACCCTGAGAAGGCTGCAGAAATAACTGGAGTTAATCTGGAATTAATTAAGGGTTTAGGAATTATCCTGGAATGTATAAATTCTGGTCAAAGAATTAATGTAGATAAATTTGAAAAATTCACTAAATATATTTACAATCTCTATCTGGAAAACTACAGCTGGTATCCAATGCCTGTAACCTTACACAAAATTTTGTTTCACGGGAGAGACATTATTGGTACATGTATATTGCCTATTGGACAATATTCAGAAGAAGCCCAAGAGGCCAGAAATAAACATAATAGGCAGTACAGAGAATTCTTCACTAGGAAGACCTCCAGAATTGACACCAATACAGACCTGCTGAACAGATTGCTCATTACGTCTGATCCATTTATAGCTAGTTTACGAGTTCCTTCAAAACCCAAAAAGAAAAATATCAACGCAAAAGTGTTTGATTTGCTAGAAATGGATCCATTAACAGCAGACGCAGATGATGAAGCAGATTCTTCTGATGCCTTCAGTGATTCTGAATAAATAAATAATTTTCTTGTTTAGAGTTCGTATTTCAGCAAATGTATTTTGTTTTTGTTATATTTTTTGTTCACAGAGTTTAATGTGTTCTTTCATTGTTCTTAAGGGTAAAATTGCAATATTGTGTCTCAGTTCTGTAAATAAAGCATATTTCTTTAATGTTTGTTCAGCAAAATTAATGTACAATTCTATTTTATTTTAACTTACTTAAAATATTTAAAATGTTGCTACAATGACTCGCATTGTATAAAATTTGTAAAATTTTAACTTTTTGGTTAATTTAGTAAATTATAACATGATTTAATTCAATTCAGGGCTTTAATTTTTGCTTTTATACTTTCGGCCCCGTAGATGGCCAAAATTACACACTGTGCAGCGGTTGAATTCGACCTAGCTGTCTAGCCGCTGTCGAAAATCTGCCACCGTCGGGACTCGAACCCTGGCACCTGCCGATCAGAGGCATTGTAGTGACATTTGCTGTTTTGACCTGCGACCTTTCCTATACCTTCCGTACCTGAGCGGGAGGCTTCTTCTCTGGAACTCTGGGCTTGGAAGGCTTTAAATTTTGAGGTATTATATACATAGCAACTGAACTCACCCGTGGCGTGAGTGGCACCAAACAACATTGAATCTGTCGGGTTCCCTTCACCCGCTTCGCTACCCCGGAGTGCCGCAGCGGCCGCTGGATGACGCCGAGGGCGATCAGTCCCCTGCCCTGCCAGGTTGAGGATCGAACATTTAAACGGCACGCCCTGACCAGGACATATGTTTCGGGTAAACACAAGTCCACTACATTTTTTTAAAATAAAAACAGTGTTGTATTCATTAAAAGGCAACAACCAAATACAACTTCCATTTACATATGAAACAAAACCAGAAAAAAGATCCAAATAGCTTCGTCGTACAACTCTAGTACCCATTTATTTCAGGGTGCCTTTTCGTTGATCGAAAAATTCTATTAATCCATTTTACTTTCATAAAGTATGGCAGCATGAGTATTCGTTTCAATTAACATATTGTTCTAAAATGTTTTTATTGATTTTCATTTGATATACACAGTAGATAAATAACGAAAAGAAACGAATTTACACTCACATTAAATATGGCGTTTCACATTACATCAATGAGTGTTTCTTATTTAATGTTTCCAATAAGTTTAGAATATTCATTCCGCGTTACACGTAAAGTTCACTACTTTTACGTGTGCGTTATGCGGATAAAAGCTCGTGCGTTTATCATTGTGCGGATAAAAGCCCAAGAGGTAACAGTGTGGAGTAGTAGGCCACATGGGGTATCTACTACCTTTACGTACACTTTCACTTACTTTCGTTCCCTTCAGGACCCTTCTGGACTATACCCTTCAGGACATGTTAGTTTATTTCAAATTTCACGCAACTATGTTTCTAATTTTCGCTAAATTTAATATTTGGTCAATCCCTCACGTGTATTCGTAGTAAGGGTACTCAAAACTTGGTATCATTGGCGGGTGGCATCGTGTGATCGTGCGACGCCTGGCTGCATCATTGATTGATTCTTAGTGATTCCGGGCGCGTCAACTACTGAGGTTATTAGTTCCGTAAGTGTAGTGCATGTTTTCATCGGGAAGTGGGTGTGATCTGCTCCCACTGGATGGCGAGATCTCGCGACGACTTACCGTCGACTAGCAATGTTTCCCCGACCAGGTATCTCGCACCAGCGGGACACGGCCCCAGCCGGGAAAAGCTATCAGCTACCGACCGGTCTCCCGGCATGTGTAGTTGTGTGGTGCAGGTTAGTGTAAGCGTGTGTAAGGGGTGAGGAGAGAACATGGAAGAGGTAGGAAAGATCGCGCGCGGTCCTTGGCCCGTTTGTAACGGTACTGCTCCGGCATTTGCTTGGTGTTGATCGGTGGAACTAAGGAAAACGTCCGATCAGAGAAGCCGGTCGTTACCACTCTTCCAGACAGTGACTGAATTCGACCCAACTGAAATGCTAGTGTCGGAAATCCTGCCGCCGTCGGGACTCGAATCTAGGACCTCACGGTCAGAGGCACTGCAGTGACATCAGTTGCACTGAGCCACCGCTCGCAGCCTGGCAGCTTCATGAGAGGGCGCCCTCCGCGGCTCGTTGCAGCGCTGGCCGGACCCTCGCTGACCTCGGCCGCGCCGCCACGGGAAATGTGAAGCAGCGTATCGTGGGTGCGAGCATCGATGTCGCGTTCCCTGCTAGCGCGCTGACGACTGTCCGTCCGCGGCTCCCACGCACGGCGAGCGGTACGGTCCCAGGCTCGGAGCAGCTTGGCCAGTACCGAAGCAATCGTGCACGGATACGATTTCATTCTGTCATCTGTGTTTTGGAAAAGGATTTTGAAAAGATCGGGAAATCTTTGACTCTAAGCCAAATATTGGAATGAAACCCCCTGCAGCAGTCGTAGAGCACACTTCCCGATATATCGAGAAACGCTGATGCAAGCTCCATCTAGTGGCAGAACCTGGTGAAAACTCGTACAATGGTCCATTCAGTACTCAGTTGGTGTTTGTTTTCTAGTTGATTTCTTTTAATTTCTTTGTTTTTCTGGTCGATTTTTGGAAAATTCTTAGTCCTATGTATGTGGCTGGTTGTGTAGTACCTTGCCACATGATTGTTGTAAGAATGCTTTATCGAATGTGGATGAAAAGCATAAATTAAGAAACTCGCATATTCTGATTAAAAAGAATGTGAATGCCACTCTTTTTTCTTTCCATATGAATTGTCTATTAGTGTGTTTTCTAAGATCAAATATGTTTTCAATAAAGACTTTTTAAATTGTTTACGTCAAAGTAATCTTGACGTCAAAAACAATTAATGCAAATCATTAATATTAAAATGGAGAATATTTTACGTAAGGAGTGTGCTAATCTGTATGTATGCAGAGGTATCAGTGTATTGAAGCAGTGCTTTTTAAAGAAAGTAAATGAAAAAAAGACCAAATGTATCACTGAAAGTGTTAAGGCAAGAAAAATCTTACATTTGTAACCTCTTTATTCTTGGAATAAATAAAACATCCCTTTGTACTTTATTGTTTACCTTAATTTGAGCCCTTCAATATAATTGATCGGTCACATGCGTCTTTAACCCCTGTTAACATGCAATCCTGCAGGTTTGTTAAGTGCATTTCTACTTACCTATATGTTAAGAAATTTAACATCCTTAGGAACGGGTTTTAACATCCTTAGCAACGTAAACAACCATCGATTCATCGCAAGTCAAATGTTTGTGGAGGAAAAACCACAGAAATGTACAAAACAAATTAGATTCAAACAATTCAGAAGTAATTCACATTGATTTGGAGAATAATTATTCTTTATTGTAATATTATTAATAGTACAATTAGAAAAATATATATTAGGTAAATTAACCTCATTTTCCGCACATTCCATCAAATGAAACTACTCCGGTAATCATATTTACTAACGATCTGAAAGTGTCGCCACTGAAGTCAGCGCGCAAATTTCCAAACCGAACGTCGTTTAGGTACCTTTAGGTTCAGGAGAATTATTTGCGTCCATCTTTCTTGAACCACGGAATAAGAATATTGTTTATATAGATATATCGCAAACAACACCCCACAATATCGTACAAACGTGCCGCAGCAACAGGATTCATTTGTTTGGCATCGCAGTAATGTCCTAAATTTTTGCTTAATTCGTGAGATTTTATGGTGACCGATCTCGGCTCCGCCTCAATTTTTAACTTTTAACACTCATAACATTTCCAGGTATGTTAATAGCTATAAATCACAAAGAGAGTGGGTAAAACGTGGGGTCGTATTTATGAAGCTCTGCCAGCAGAGCTCTTAGGGGCCTGCCATTTGGGAGCTTTCTAGGAGAACAAGGGGCGACTAATTGGCGGGGGGCCGTTCATAAATCGCAAAGCCGATCAATGGCAGCCTTCTAGGCCTAGCAGGCCCCTGGATGAGGTTTATAAATACGGCTCTTAATCTCATTTCGTTAGGTCGATTTAAAAAAATATTTCTTCCGTAATAATTACATAGACGTTTCCATTTGGCGCTGAATTACCAGGTTCTGACACTAGGAACGCTAATAGAAACTTGTTTCCATCGGTTGCGTGGAAGAACGGGCAACTGTCCTGTATTGTCTCTATAGTATTTGGCTTTACCTTCTGTTGGAAATTTAAAAAAAGACTAAATAAGTACATATAGTGGATGTACTCCACCATCTAGATCTGATTCATAATTCAAGTGAATCGTAGTGTAGTGTAGTATAGATAAAGCGTAGTGCAGTCCAGTGCAGGGTTAAGCTACATCAATTAACTATATGGCGTAACTGAAGAAATATAGGGTGAAAATGTTGTGTAGTGGAGTGAAGTGAAGTGAGAGTGGAAGGGGAACTAATTCGGATATTTAAAGAGTTAACGTTAAAAATGTTCATAGTGATTGTGAATTTAAAAAGGAAAAGAAATTAAATGACTGTGTATGTATGTTATTGATAATGTATATTTATGCATGTATACAAGGTATATGAAACTGAATGGTTGTTTATATATATATATATATATATATATATATATATATATATATATATATATATATATATATATATATATGTGTGTAGGCATTTACTCTATGTAGGTCAAGTGTGTGTTCGTATTTTATTTGTACGTATGAGTGAATGTTTCATGTATAAGATTGGGTGAATATATGAGGGTTTAAATTTGTATGTGTATTTATATGTACGCCCAATTATATATTTGCCCAATTGTAGAATACATTTCTCTCTATCTATATATTTATCTATGTAGTAGATGTAGTTGTAATTTCTTTTATCGTGTGGAATGGTTAATTTTTTTATTTTGTAATTGTTTTTGTATTGTAAATGTAGATGTTTTGTATATCTGTTTAGTAGGCTTGTGGTAACCACTTGTCAATCAGCCAGTTGTCGCATTATTATTATTATTATTATTATTATTATTATTATTATTATTATTATTATTATTATTATTATTATTATTATTATTATTATTATTATTATTATTATTATTATTATTTCATATAATCACAAGATTCTCTGCAACAGTTACACTCACCTACAACATGTATTATTGTGGTTGCATTGATAGAAAAGAAACTATAAAACTCGTTTTCAAACTACCAGATTCTTAAGACGCAAAGAGGCTGGTGTTTTCTACATGCCTCTTCCAATTGTCGCCAACTTTCAGTACAACCGTATCCTGTCCAAGCGGGTTGCATCTCCGCAAATGCAGTGCTGTTACTCAGCAATGAATAATTTGCAACCGCTTCCGTGATTACATCTGTCTCCAGCAACACACGCGCTGCGAAGTGACTGGCTCTTCATGCAAGCATAATATTAAATCAGTAATTTAATTAAAACAATAGTATTCGTGTCATTTCTTTGGAAACAGACATAAATAATCAGTCGATAAAGTTAAATGGACTAAAGAATATCAAGCTAAACATTAGGAATTATTATAATGATATTACAATATTAAAGAGCTAAAGAGCAAATCATATCCCATTTGAAGATTAAAGAGAGTTATGAGGCAATATAGTGTCTATAACAAGGATTTAAATAGCGCGAGGAGTCGAAATGACGCCGCAGAGCTTTCTAATGAAACAGAGCTAACGAGCAGATCGTATGCCACTTCAAAATGATAGTTATGAGGTAAAACATTGATTCTCACGTAACTAATATGAATATATAATAAACTTTACTGTATCACCCTGACACTTGTGAAAGTTAAATACTACTTATAAAATCAAGTCTTAATGTCACTCTGTGGCCGCTACATTCCTACCTTAGCCGCCCTTCCACATTACATTACCAACTACCCGCCCTCCCACACTACTTTCCTGTTCACTTCCCAATTGTTAGAGAATTTTCTTCCTTTCCCCGCATCTGTATCTGCTGATTCTGCCATGACATAGTATCATTCGCCTTCCATACACCTCACTCGCTTTTGTCCTCACATGGCTTACATGCTCACTCGTCTTTCATACTTAGATATACACTAACTTGAGGGCTGGGGCAGTGTAGACCGTAATATCGAAATTTGTATCAAAATGTGGTAAATAACTATCTGATTCCAAGTATATCTAAATTATAGGAAGAAATGTTAATATTGTGCGCATTAGTTATTTATGGCCATACAATTCCTTCTGCTCCTGTTGTAAGTGGTTACAGTCCTGGTTAAAGTCAATGACGTCAAAACTCACGTTTTTATAAGACGTGCAAATAAAACTACTTTAATGTCATTTTCTGCAGGTTAATCAAGCACATTTTGTATTCATAAGTCTCTTGAATAATGAATAAAAAACACTTTTAAGGTCGTCACTGACCAGAAAGTAGAAAATTATTCCTAAACAGGAATTTGTATTCGTTCCTAATCTTCAGGGGATGTTTTATGGCTCATAAAGTGGCTGGGTACGAATGGTTGGAATTAACAATAACCCGCCACCGGTGCTCCAGTTTCATTGGACGTGACCTGCATTACTGAATGGGACTGTAGCGGGGAAACTCGCCCACAGGCAATGCATCTGAAAGCTCATTAGGATATTGCGCCAGGCAGCGGCAGCTGCGGCAGACACCGCCTCTCGCGGCGCGCCACTCCCCCCCCCCCGCCCACGTGCCACTGCCGGCCAGTCACTCACTACTACAATGCCAGGGCCCATTTTTAGAGCATCTCCTTCCTTTCCCCGTGTCTATACCTGCCTTTCCTTACGCTCACAGGCCTTCCTTCATTCCGTTTCCTCAATTACATTCATTTTTTTCATACTCGAATTTCAAGAGTAATTGAAACAAATTTGTTCTCGCTATTCGAGTAGTTCATTAAAAAAATAGCCACATTTTTGTATTTTACTATATTGTTTAATGGTTTTGTACTGTGGATTTTGAAATGTGCAATATCAATTGCACATGATGCTCTTTGGATTTGATATGCAAAATATACATATGAAAATAAAATGTAAGGAAATATTGGAATGTGAACGTAAAACTGATATAATACACGCTGATAGTGGTTTAATTATATAATTTTGTAAATTATCCTGGCCCTGTTATTGGCCACTAAGCTAGTGAACACCAATATTTCTTCAACAAATCTAATATATGTGCCGGAGCTCGCAATTTATATCTTCGTACTTTGCGGGCAAACACAACGGCATGACAAAAGGGCGACTGTCTCAATCCCACCTCACATGGCGAGTTCCGTGAAGGCGAGGCTCAGCAAATGACAGTATGGCCAGCATATCTGCTGAGCCTTCTGCCACGCAGGTAATAGCACTGCAAACAGAGTCCACCTGGAAGCCCATCAAAATAGTCAAATGTTACCTCTACTCACTTTGTTGAATAGACTACAACCTCGGAATTACATCCCGTACACTAAATGTGATGTGATCTTGTTTTTGTGTAACAAATGTATTTTAATAATTCAAGTTGTTCAAAGAATTCGTCACTCAAAATGGAAATTGACCCAGAATCTCCTTCTTTACGATCAGTTGCTCTAACCACATCGAGACGACCAATGCTTCGACGGTTTCATTCGATCAATGCTTCGACGCACACATATTTCCGACAAATATCCGATGTAATTCAATGATGCCTTATTTTACGTGGCGAGGCTCAGGCCATCACACAAACTTCCACCATGCCAAGCAAATTTGGTTCCTTTAGCCGTCTAGTAGAGAAAAGAGGCACCATTATGGCGATAAAATAGGCGATTTGAATTTAGCTAAGAGGTTTCATTAAGCAAATGCGAGAGCAATACTCTAACAAACAAGCCTCGAGCCGCGCACGATCTTTCCTGCCTCTTCCTTGCTCTATCTTCGCCTCTAACACACAGTTACACTTACATGCACTACACTACCACCCACGCCAGGAGACCAGTCGGGAGCTTAGAAATTGCTCCGACTTGGGCGGTGTCCCCGCTGGTGGGAGAAACCTGGTTGGGGAAACCCCACAAGTCTACGGGTGGGTCGACCCCAGATCTCGCCAGCCAACGGGGGAAGATCACCGCCATCTCCCGCGATAAAAACACGCCCTACACTTATGAGACAAATTACCTTAGAAATTGACGCGCCTAGAACCACTAATCAATAATATGGTAATACTATTTTTATAGTTTAGATTAGGTAAGGTTGACATGCTTAAAACTTTTTTCTTTTTTATTTCATTGCTTTTCTTTTACCTATTATAATCCACATTTTTATTTTATGGCCGTGAAAAAGGAAATCAAAAACAGAAGATCAATCACATAAATAGGACGTGCCTGAAAGAATCGCGGATAATTTATTAAAATTACACGTTTAGTACACCGTCTCATGAAGAGACTTGTGTTTCTTCGGCACTTGGAGGAAAACATTCACTTATTTCACTCACGTGGATCCGTTTCGCCGTTTCATTATGTTGAAATCTCGGGAGGCAGAGCGGAGCGCGCGGCGCGGCGCCCTACGTGGGGGCAGTGTGGGGGTGGGGCAAAGGCTTTCTTGCCGAGCGCCGCGGCGAGGGCGCAGGGCACGCTGTCCTTCGAACGCCGATTGAGCGGGCGCCGGCCGCTCATTTGCGCTCAGCGTCCGCAAGGACGACCCGCCGAGGGGGCGGGGCGGGATGCAGCGAGCGAGGGATGCGGGCCTCGGGGCGTGTGGGCGAGCGGCGGGCGGGGAGGAGCCGCGCCGCCGGGCGTACGGTGGGCGAGCGGCGTTTGTCCGTGTGCGCTCAGTCGTGCACCCCCTCCCCCTGTCATTGAGGTCGGCCGTGTTCCGGGCTGGCCGGCGGGCGGCGCCCAGTCGCCCGCAAGGCTCCCATTGAAGTTTGTCTCTATCACTCGCGCTGGGCTCGGGATTCCATGTTAGCTCAGTCGCCTCAGAACAAGGCCTGGAGCGCGCGCGAAAGCGCCCAATTTTTCGTCCAATGAAAATTCCCAAAACGAAGGAAGCAATGATGTGAAATTGCCTTCTATTGTCGAAGATTGGCGTTCTGGAAAATAATTGGGAGCTGGTTGCAAAAATAGCCAACTACTACTTTTGTCGCTCACATGTTTCAATAATGATGATGTTAGTTGTTCAAAACTGACAACGAACTCAAACTGAACTCTTTGCGAATGCAATGAAGAGCACGTTTCGCTTACAGCTCGGAATTCACTGCGGTGTTCATTTTAGCTTTGCATATTTTAATTTATCTCAACAAAAATGTAATAAGAATGCGATATAGAAGAAATATATGCTCATAGTATCTTTCATTTAAAAGGCCGCTCTAAAAACCCTAGAATTATGACACAAAATACTATTCTTAACTTAACAAAATACTATACTTACTAACACAAAATACTAATATTATAAGAATACATGTGTTGAAATAGCAGCGACACGTATGTCATCAGTGGAAAACTACATTTACATATAAAGCTACGCCCCTATTCGAGTAATTTCTAAAATTAATAATTCTGATTGATTTGTTAACAAAACTAGTGGTGCTAAAACGGGATATACTTTCTCGCCCGTACTTCCACGCAAAATTACGAGGAGAGTACTCGAAGTTTTGAAAAATTGAACCTTATCTTATTTCAAAATGTATCTTTAAGGAACATATTTCATTATTTTATATCTTTTCATATATTTGAATTCATATATTTGAATATATTTCATTATTATTATATCTTTAATATATTAGTTGTACGAAGATGCCAAAAAACTGTTGGACTCTTGCAATTGAAACCCAAACCAATCTTTTAAACACGTCCTTCACACTATCCAAAAACAAAATGTAATAAAAAACTATGAAGCCATTTTATTGAAAATTTAAGAAATGTTTCGTGAGCTTCATGTAAAGTACAGTCTAAAATAAAAATATCTGTTTCAAATTCGAAGGGCCGCGACATCAGGCAGATCGATTGGAGAATATCAATTGTGGATATTATCGGCTGAACAGTTTAGCCGCTAGCGTTGTTCACAGATGGACGGACAGACGTTTTGCCGTCATTCGATTTTTCGGTATCAAGGACCCACAAAACATGGATTCTGGCTACATCACAGTTAGAGAATTTTTTTCTAAATTTAGCAACTGGATTTATCCTCTTTTTCGTTACCAGGGCCCTGTAATAAGAGTTTTCAGCCGAAAATTCTCCTTTTTCACCCCGCTTGTCACAAATGTGACAAATAAAAATACAATGCTTGACAGTTGTTCTCATGGAGAACGTGAATGTCATCCCATTTAGTGATGAAGAATCGTTAAAATTCAGGAAAAAATAAAATCTTGTATAAACCATAGGAGTTAATTCGGTTTAATGATCAAGCGGTGAAAAAATCCCGAGGGCCTTGGGCCCGAGAGGGTAATAACAAAAACAAGGAAATAACAAAAACACTACTCTTAAAACTCTCAAGGGTTCGTTGGCACGTGGGAATATTTTTCAAACGCACTTAATATTTCTGTTTTTATTTTTGTCACGTATTAAATATACCGAGCGGGCGGAATCCAAAGAATTACAATCCTTTCTAAAATTTCGTCGTGTTTGCATTAAGAAGTTATGAAAGCAATCGCTACTCAGATGGAAGCTTTTGCAATCCCTCTGGACCAATTGGTGTCTGACTGGAATGCGGAAGCTGCAAGAGATGCGCGCCAGCTGTTGACTTCATCGATTAGCCCTTCCACCGCTGCGAGTCACAGGGGGCCAACCATGCTTCCTTCGTCGAGAAGTAAACGCGAGAAATTGAGCGAATTGAATCATTTGGGCCTTTCCTTCAGAAAAACGGTATTTACCTGCTAAGGCGAAAACATTGTCATGACAGTCCCACGTCGGTGTTGGTTTCAATATGATTGCTTACTTTAGAAGTATTAAAATAAGCTATTATAGATATGGGAATAATAATAATAATAATAATAATAATAATAATAATAATAATGATAATAATAATAATAATAATAATAATAATAATAATAATAATAATAATGATAATAGTTTTAAACGGAATTTAAAATAAGCTATGTTTAAATTAATACAGTCAATTCCATAAACGAAATGCAATATCTGGAAATTTAGAACATCGTAGAGAAATTCGCTTTACACTTGACCCTTGCGTTGCCAAGAGAAACGGGAGCTCAGGGGCCGTTCATTGTTATTTGTGTGTTACAATTTTTGTAGGAAGTTGAAAATAATTAATATTATTATGAAGGGTTTTTATTTAAAGTAAGATGAAATTTTTACAAGTGTTTTTTTTTTTTTAGAATTTCATAGCAGCGTTTTCGGCTTTGGGTAAAACAAGATTCGGAACAGTGCACTTATATGCGTCATATAAACATGATACATCAGCCTTTATTTGACATAAAATGTAATATGATTTGTCATTAATATTAAATAAACGAATTCTTGGGATTTTTTTTCAATTGTGATACTTGATTATTAAATATGTTTTTGTTTAAATGAGTGAACATGTATATTAATCGCCAATTCAATTTATTGAAATTATCTAATACGTCAAAAGAATCAAACTTGAAGCGGTGGGCTATAGAGCTTGTTTCCTAATAACAAAAGTTTGAGTTTTTTATAAAATGGTGGGAGGACGAAGGTGCCCGACAGATGAAACATTCTTTAGTTATTGTTCTGCAAGCGTTTGTCGCTCTTATAGGAGGTTTGTTTATGAAAACAAATATGAAATTAATATCCCAATAGCACTTGTCTACCATATTCCGAGTTAACCTAATGTATGTCCTACCATATGCTGATGGTGTTTACAAGTTCTCTGCCGTTTTAGTCAACTTCTCAAGCCATGATATTTTTATTCGTTTTCTCTGCAAGTAGGGCCTATGGAGGCTTTCTCAGTCATCATACTCCATTTAAACGAGCTATATTTCCTCTTAGTGTCATTTAAATCTATTTATCAAAAAAATATAGTATATGCGGTCAGATTTAATGTAAAGTTGAATTTTATGTAATTTTAAGTAATAATTTAAAAATTTTCTTAAAATGTAATATCCCCATATCTATTAACCAATTCTTAAGTTTTATTTACACTACTTGTTTATGTCAATCTATTCACAACGAGTATGTACTCATGATTTACTTACTATATCCGAAATTTAAATTCAAAGTGCGGAAAACATTTAGGTACACATTTTGATTGCATTACGTTATTCACAATTGGATTCCGCTGTTTGAATACTTAGTTAAATATTAAAGTTACACCTCTCCTCGGCCTATGTTTGCCGTTGCCCAAACACGGACACATTCAACAATGAGTGTTCAAGCCAATCCGTTGAATCGAGTGCACTTAGCAAACTCGTTTCAAAAACGAAATCACATGACATTCGCGGTGCTGAAGTTTCGCCCTTTCACATGTTGTCGCTTCGCACCGTCACTCCGTTGCATTTAGCCCTAAACCGCTCAGCTCCCTGAGCGGCACTCTTCATTCACCGCACCAAGCGGCGACGCAACGCTGCAACGAGGAGGGCGCCCTCTCATGAAGCTGCCAGACTGCGAGCGGTGGCTCAGTGCAACTGATGTCACTGCAGTGCCTCTGACCGTGAGGTCCTAGATTCGAGCCCCGACGGCGGCAGGATTTCCGACACTAGCATTTCAGTTGGGTCGAATTCAGTCGCTGTCTGGAAGAGAGTGCTAACGACCGGCTTCTCTGATCGGACGTTCTCCCTAGTTCCACCGATCAACGCCAAGCGAATGCCGAAGCAGTACCGTTACAAACGGGCCAAGGACCGCGCGAGATCTTTCCTACCTCTTCCATATTCTATCCTCACCCCTTACACACGCTTACACTAACCTGCACCACACTACTACACATGGCTCTATGTCAATACCCCCCGGACTTTTTTATTACATTTGTTGCGTCAACTCGCGACGGAACGCGTCTCCTAACCCCTTCTTGGGCGTTGAGCGCTACTGGAGCCTCCATTACTTTCTACGTATAATCTGGAGCAATCCTCCGTTACTGTAGATATTTATATATTTCTGTCCGTCACGTCTCGTCGCAGTCTTTTCAAGACCACCGCCAGGTAGCATCTCCGCGTACGCGTCTCCCACAACGCGCTCCTGCGTCACTACCCAGCGACCAGAATTGGGAAGGAATAAGAAAAGGGGTAGGGTTTAAGACTTTTCACAGGGGTTAGACTAGCCCTTGTGAAGCAGCCAAACTCGTTTTTGTTGGAACAAATTTCACATGAGGTTCGACGGGAATCGGACCCGGATCTCCTTGGTGAAAGGCGAGCGACTTTGCTCTGCGCCAAGAGATGGCCTAGTTTCTCAGATGTCATTCCAGCGCTATTGCTATCCATTAACAAATAATCTAGTCATCTCGTATCTAACTACTCGAAAAGGAGATGTTTCCAAAAATAAAAAAGATTGTATCAAATAAAGGGCAACGGATGTGGTCGGTTGCTATGTATCTACAGGGTGATTCAGTCCTCCTTGTTCATACAGGACCCGGTGATAGAGTACATGAACTTACCCATGAACGTATAGGGGAATAGTGTAAACCCTACTCAAAATTTCGAAAAGAAAAAGTTTTTGTCATTGGTCGTTCTTTGCAAAAAAGGTAGCCCAAATTTTACATTAAATATTGTTCCCAATGGCTATTATTGTCTACTTATCTAACGAATATGAAAGGAAAGAGAAAAAAACTATTAAAGTGTTATTTAGGATAGTTTATCATATTTGCGTTTACAGCCAAAATTTCGCATTTTCAACTCGTGGAACAGAGAATCTACAAGTGTTCAAAATGGCCTCTTGCGTGAACGCAAGATAGGTATCTGTGCCACACGGTCTCCGTAATGCGCCCAACTTTGCCAGGTTGTACCCTTATTTCTGCTGCCACGCTTTCAATGCGCCGAAGAAGGCCATCGCGATACACGTCGTCGGTAGCACAAGCGCGGTCTTTCATTAACCCCAAGCTTAAAAGCGTTGGGAGTACCTGAGTTACAAAATTCAGATGCTGAACGCCTCTTTTGCACTTCATTGATTGATTTTTTCTTGCTTCCGGGCGCGTCAATTGCTTTGGTCATTAATCCCGTTAGTGTAGGGCATGTTTTTACTCGGGAGATGGCGGTGATCTTCCCCCGCTGGATGGCGAGATCCGGCGCCGACCTACCGTCGGCTAGTGGGGTTTCCCCCTAACCAGGACTCTCCCACCAGCGGGGTACCGCCCAAGTCGGGACAAGCTCTATGTTCCCGACCGGTCTCCCGGAATATGTGGTAGTGTAGTGCATGTTAGTGTAAGTGTGTGTGTGTAAAGTGAGAGGATATGACAAGGAAGAGGAAGGAAAAATCGCGCGCGATTCGTGTCCCGTTTGGTAGCGTTCTGCTCCGGCATCCGCTTGGTGTTGATCGGAGAAACCACGGAAAACTACCGATCAGAGCAGCCGGCCTCTAGAATTCTCATTGAAACAGCGACTGAATTCGACCTAGCTGAAAAGCTAGTGTCGAAAATCCTGCCGCCGTCAGGACTCGAACCTAGGACCTCCCGGTCAGAGGGGCTGCAGTGACATCAGTTCATGCACTGAGTTACCGCTCCCGGTTTTTGCACAGGAAATGACTGGACTTTGGAGACCTGGAAACGTTATAAACGTTATAAACGTTCTACTGTGCACATGCTGCACCATTTGGTAATTGAAAAGAAATTTCTCCGAATTAGTTGTTCGCCGTACGAGGGACTGTGATGCGCTGACCTCGCGCGCCATTTGCCTTGTTCTCGCCTCCAGGACTTCTCGGATAGTATTATCAATTGAGTTTCCAGAGAAGTGGCGAGACTTCACGCTAGGTGAAGCCGCTCGCTCGCACCCGGGTTACACGAGCACAGACACATAATCCAAAGTTTAATGTTAATTATTTACGAAACTAAATGTCGAAGAGTACACAATTTTGACAAATTCAGTCTGTACGTTGCATATGGGATAAAGCCCCGGCGTAATAGCAACGAAGACTGAATCACCTGTATATAGGTATATTGATTTCGTTTCTTGTCAATGTTTCACCAATGCTTTTGTTGCTTCGACATGAAAAGGCCAGCGCGCGGTCCCAATTATAAACTAGGGCAAAAATCGCCTCAAGATGTTTTTCAGCTATTTACTTTGCCCGTAGACAATTTAGCTCGGGGCTTTCCTTCCCCTTTCCCCCGACCTTAGCCCCCCAGCCCATCCCAGCGCCATCCCACCGCCTCGCTCTCATACGCCGGAAATTTGTGATCTTTGTTATTACGTTACCGGAAGAAAGTAAGTTGGCGGGAAATAAATTCAGTTTAGCTACGCGATAATTTCGACGAGAAGTTGGTGCGGGTTTTGAAGTTGGGCGCTGCAGCACCGGGGGAAATCACGGCGGGGGATTGGCGGCGAACGGTGCTATGCCCCACCCTCCGCCCCCACGCAACGCCAAAGACAGCCCAAGGAGCAGGCGACGCTATTCGGCACACGCTGTCGCGACGGGACATTCATTTGATTGATTGATTGATTGATTGACATTTCCGGACACAACTCCAAAGATCATCACGTTATTCTAGTGAATGTTTTACCCCGGGCGGTGGAGGAATTCCTCCCCGGCTGGACGTTGACATCCGGCGCCGATTTACACATCGAGTTGCAGAGGATTTCCTTCTCCAGGTACGTTACCCAGTGGGGCACTGCCACAGTCGGAACAAGCTCGAAGCTTTCGACAGTTCTTCTTACACAAGTGCACGTAAGTATATGTATGTGAGCGAGAGATGGAACAAAGAAGAGGAAGGAAAGATCGCGAGCGTTCAATGGGCCGTTAGGGTATTGATTTGGCATTCGTCAGGCGTTTGGCTTAATCACGGGAAACTACCGATAAGAGCTGCCGGTCGCTAGAATTCTCCTCCAGACAGGGGCTGGATTCTTTCTACAGTATGTGGAGAGACTGGGAAATGCCGTCACCGTCGGAATCTGAACCTTAGGTACCACCGGTCAGAATCCCTGAAAAGATATTCAGCTTTTACCCCGGCAACTCCCATTCTTACGACTCGAAAAGGATCTCTTTCAGATCCCGAACCCCTGCCACTATTCCGTTTTTGGTGACTCGCCACACATCCGTGATATTAGTTGCCGTCAGTCTAATAATTCGTTTCAATTAATAGAACTTCAGGAATCCTGATTCTGTATAGAATTACACGTTCACATGCAACAGGTAAGGAGTAACATGCTGTAGGTCTAAACCCATGATTAAATTGAAAGTAAATTGAATAAATTAGTGTTAATATTGATAGAATTTATGAGCATAGCAGGGCAACGGTAGAAATAACCATATTAATAATAGCAGCGAAGTAATCCCCTTCATAATGTTTGATATTTGTTGTAACTACATGCAAATTTAGCAATTGTAAAAATATCAGAGAGAGAAAAAACGAAAAGCATTTCACAATATCTATCTTCCAATATGCAATGCTAGCTTTTGCAGCTATAGAAACTGCGGAGAGTTTGCTGAAAATGAGACACTAGCACCATTTTTTACCGTTTTTTAATACAAAGGAGGAGAAATTTTAAAAGAAAACATGATATGATTGTATTTCAAAATCTGTCTATGAAGAAGAGATTTAATTAAAAGAAGAAAATCACGATCTTCAATGTTATCGTGTAAAGACACCGAAAATATCTATTTACATTTGTGTTATGCAAAAAGTCGGGGAATTCAACGAAAATGAAACCTGCATCACTGTTAAGCGTTCTACACGCTATCATGGAGCAAAATTATTCAAAAATTTTGAAGCCATTTCTGAGGAAAGTTTGAAATTGCAATTGTGGCTTCATGTAACGTACGTTCTAAATTAAAATATTCTTTTGAAACTCGCAAGGCCTCGAGTTCCTTTTAATTGATCAAGGAATAACAATTTTGGAGAAAATCTGGTGAACGGTTTTGGCGGTAGCGTTGACCACAGGAAGATAGACGAATTGTAGTCAATCGATTTTTCAGTATCGGGGACGCTGAAATATTCTTACTACGCAAGGTGTTAAGAGTACGTAATTTGCTAAATATTGTAACAAAATTTACCTTTTCGTTACTGTTCCTCTGTCGAAAATTCGCCGTTTTCCGGGGCACGATTACAATATTTTCTCTTCTTATGAAGTAAAGTGGTGAAAGTAGAAAGCACCGAGAAGAAAGCGGAAACACGAAAAATGATAAAATAGTACCAGGTATGTGTTGACAGGATATGTGGTCAGTGGTAGGCATAGTAAAATCTTTAACATAGTTCTTAAGTACAGATTTCTAAAACAATATACGTACTACATACATTAAGCATTGTAGATTAATTAAATGCCATCATTTGTTGCTTTTGCACTATAAATTACAGTATAATTGTTAAACGTTTTGAAAATCTACCTGTTTTACATAGGAAAATATTTAGAGAAATTGTTACATTGTATACACAAAAATATTTTTCACACTCTCTACTGCCCTTTCACATCTCACACTTTATGTATATATAAACAAATTATTTATGAAAAATATTACTCATATAAAATTTAGTTATTTAAGTTTTTCTGTAAAATATTAGTTTGAATTATTGAGGTGTTTTGAATACTTTTCCTCCCCATACCACGATATAGGGAGAAGAAGTAAAAAGCCTGTATTTGCTAGAAATTAAGCTTTTTTTGTGAAATTTAGAGATATAAAGTCATGTATTAAGGGAAAAAATGTGTAGCTAAAACTAGCCTAAATGTACCATTTGCTCTAACATGTTCCATGACTTAATTAAATACCTGGATCACACGTTTGTGCGCATTTCCTCCTATGTGGATGAAATTAATTTCTGTGAAAGTTTACGAGTCTGAAAATATTCCATAGGTGCATGACTAACCTAAGACCAAAAATGGTCAAATTCGAAGGCTTCAGCCTTCCGGCCATTTGCTTTTAAGTTTCCTAAAAAGCATGGAAATTTTAAAATAATATATCGTTTTCCAATTTCTCTAAACCATGTACAGTAGTTTTAATTAACAGAATTTCAACCCAATCTGTAATGTGAACACAATTTGCCGTGGATTTATCAGGAATATAAGTGAACCAACAGCTCATTTGCGGCTCTCAATAGAATCAATTCAGTTCAATTCAATTGGTTATTCACCTTTTAATTCGCAACCGTGTTTTGGATGGTAGCTGACGTCGATACCAAATATCTCATGAATTATTTCTCTGTTTTGATATAAAGAGCCGTTGCGTCATGCCTCCAGATTGGTGAATGGCCTTAAATTTACACGCTTTGGAAGAGGCTGCAAACTTATCTAGGATAATTTCTTCCCTTAGATGTGGTTGGTTGGTTAGTGATTCCGGGCGCATCAACAGCTTAGGTTATTAGTCCCGTAAATGTAGTGCATGTTTTTTTCTTCGGGATATGGCAGTGACCTTCCCCCGCTGGATGGTGATATCCGGCGCCAACCTACCGACGGCTAGCGGGGTTTCCCCCTAACCTGGACTCTCCCACCGGCTGGACACCGCCACAGCCGGGACAAGCTCTAAGCTCCCGACCAGTCTCCAGGCTTGTCTAGTAGTGTTGTAGTGGTGTGCATGTTAGTGGAAGTGTGTAAGGGGAGAGGATAGGACAATGAAGATGAAGGAAAGATCGCGCGCGCGGTCTGTGGCCCGTTTGTTAGAGTATTGCTCCGGCATTCGCCTGATTTGGTTTGGTTGATCGGAGAAACCACGGAAAACTACCGATCAAAGCAGCCAGCCGCTAGGCTTCTCCTCCAGACAGCGACTGAATTCGACCTAGCTGAAAAGCTAGTGTCGAAAATTCTGCCGCCGTGAGGACTCGAATCTAGGACCTCCCGGTCAAAGGCGCTGCAGTGGCATCAGTTGATGCACTGCGCTACCACTCCCGGTCCTTAGGTGTGATTAGCCGAGATCAACAAAAGGAAAGTATTTGGACACAAACGTAACACGAACGAATAGAATAGTTACAAATGTGGACAGTGTTTCTGAAATAAACGTGTAGACTATTTATTACTGAATGTGTGTATGGGCATTTTTGACACATGATTATAATATCATTAATTAATTATCAGAGAAATATAATTTTGGCCTGCAGCAGCAAACAATGCAGTTGTCAAGTGGTATTCAAAATGGAACCTTGGAGCAGCAAAAATGGACTGATCTGAATCGCCACATACAAATACTGAAACTTCTTGTTTCCTAGGCACATGACGTCAGCTGTATCGTAATAAGTTACGCACGGAACACAGTGCTCTAATGATAAATATCTGTATTGCATGAAAATATGCTCCTTCCCTGAAGTCAGTGTTGAAAAATCTACAGATACGTAAATATTAGGCGAGGCAGGGGTAGAAGTCCAAACTAAGCGAAGAGACGCTTACAGGAATCATGTGAATGGCAATTACTTATTATTAGTACAATTTTTTCTGCAATCTAATAGTTTTGGTACTAAAGAATGTGTTTATCCAAAAGATAATATCATATCTCAGGTGGAAGATACGTTTGCAAAGTAAACGCAACGAACTGCAAGGAGACTGAATTTAACTGTAAAGCATTCCGGAAGTGCAAGATAATTTACTTAATTAAATGTCCGATTCATTTATAAGGATATTGCATTTGAAGTTTGACAGAACTGAGAGATCCAGAAATTGTGTTACCTTAGTATCAGCTAGTAGAATATTGTTTATTTTCAATGTCACGTTCAATTGCCTATTTCAAACTCGATTGAAAGCATTTTTCCTTCAATTACTGTTTCTTTATGGTGTATGAACCGGTTCTTCCCATTATAACAGACGATACACATATCGTTTTTGTAAGAAAGAAAAGTGGATAGGGTCTACTAAACCCCATGCCAAATAGGCAAACGTTAGTAATATTGGTAAATGGTGCTCGTTATGGCAAATACGTTATTCCTGATCTTTGCTATCGATGTTTGAAGAACGAGTCTATGCAATCTAGGGCCATATCACGATTCCTATATCAACATATTTTCGAAATTTAAGTGTTATGGTCAATGACCTTATTAATAAAGCGAAAAATAAAACATTACCATTTGCAGATGATAATGATATACTATTCAAAGGAAAAACAACCGCAACGCTACCAGACAAAGCCAAACCGGCCATTGAAAACTTAATTCAATGGCTCCACCTAAACAATCTAATTATGAACAGGCAAAACAACCACAATACCCTTCCACAATTTTCACACAACAATAGTCACCCAATTTGGCACTAGAAGGCCACAGCATCACACCAACACAGAAAACCATTCCTGGAATCACCGTCCAATTCAACCTCAAGTGAAACTCACACCTACAAGTTATTAATTCAAAATTGATTAAACTTAATTATTCTCTTAGAATATTAACAACAAACAGCACCATAGAAACAGTACAAACAGTGTACTTTGCAAATATGCATTGATCCTTGAAGACACAATAATAAACGGGGACCAACAACCGGAGGGAAGCAAACGTATACAAAACAAAATAGAATCATCCAGACAATCATAAATACAAAAGGGATTCCTGTAGACCTCAATTGAATCGTTTATTTCAGAAACCCGTCAAACGCCAAATTTCTGATTACGAGAAAACGGAGAAAAAAACTTTCAATTTTTCTTATTCTAAAATATTTTTTTAATATTAAAGCAGTTAATAAATGAATATTTTTCAGGTAAATATACACTAAACGATGTGTCTATTCTCATGGAAAAATACTTCACCGGTAAAGCGCTTTTTAGATTGTGGCGTTTGACGGGTTTCTGAAATAAACGATTAAATTCATAAAACGTGTATTTTCACAGTTTGTACTGGAATATTAATTTACGAATTCGTGTTTGTAAAGAAGAGCCTAACTAACAACGACGCACCTTACACATTTAACTCTTCCTTCTGCAGAAACTTTTCTATAGTGTTGTGGAATTCCGCTCTAAATAACATGTCAAACTGATTACAGGCGCTCCAGTAGGATTTGGTGTAAAAGCAGAAAAATTGATCTAATCGTTCCTTCTCCACTGCATCGCGCTGCTTGGATATCCTCACTATTCACTCGACATGGTCATCTTGAATGGTCTTAATATTCATCATATTACCATTGTCGGATCAAAGATCTTAAATAATAATAATAATAATAATAATAATAATAATAATAATAATAATAATAATAATTATTATTATTATTATTATTATTATTATTATTACTATTATTATTATAACGACGTCGAAAGGTTTCGACAAATTCTAAAAATATTCCAATTAGTGCTTCATTTTGAGTCATTGATGATGTAACACGTTAAAGAAATGGAAAAAAAAAAATTTTTACGTAGATTTGTATTTTCCAAATTTGTGTTGAATGTGTAAAACCCTTCGTTTTTTTCAAAAGAGGTTTCTCAGGAAAACTGATTGTCAAACGAGAATATAGGCGGTTATCTTTAAATTTAATTTTAGTTGTTTTTTAAAGTATTATTTCGCTCTGTTGAAAATATTTTGAAATATTTATGATTTGTGAGTTAACGGGTGTATAGAGGCATACGTTTATAATAAACAATCCGGAAATTCATCTGCACCAGATGAATACTTATTATTTTTAGTTAACTGAGGATTTCCTTGCAAGACTTTTCGGAACAAACATCGTATCGATGTTTTGGGGGAAACGAATATGTTCAAATTTGTTCTTGTAGTCCCTTCGTGTGACCAGCCCCAATTTTCGAGAACTGTTGGTTGAAGAGATTTGCAACTTTTACCGGATAGCTTACTTCTCTGCCTTAATCCTTTAAAACAACATTCGAGACAATGTGGTCGAATTTTGAACGATATTCCACATTGCATTAGTTTTGCTATTAGCGTTCAAATTATTCGGTTTAATTCATTATCTGTATTTCTATCTGAAATTCATTATCCGTGATCACTGTAGCCTAGATAAAATCGTGAACAGTACAACTACTGTTGTAAGCAGTCACTAACAGAAGTTAATACTAACTGAATAGAATGGCAAGGTTTTTTTTTTGTGAAGTGAAAATTGTAACACTTAACATCATGAAATTGAAACTTAATTTAATTACTAGTCATATCAAACTACAATCATATATATATATATATATTAAATTGTCAACGTTTTTATTTTTTATTTAATAGGATTTTTTTCATTTCTATTCTTCGATAACAAATGTAATACAGATATACTCGAAAAACAAACAACGCATATTGAGGTGAAGAATGTTGATGATGAAAAATAATCATGAGTGGAATTATCAAACAACTCACTTTTGAAGAACTAACCATTCGTGCTCAATCTCCTTCCATTCGTTTACACTCTTCTCCAAGACGATTCACTTCACAGACAGCACTTACCTGAAACAAACAAAAAATTTACAATAGTTCACATTCCCTGTCTTAATTATCAGGACTATTCACTAAATCCAAAACACATTGTCTTATTTCATAGTGTTTAAAAAATGATTAAAATCATTCAAACGTGATTGACATACGTTTCGCTTATCAAATTGAAGATGCAGTTGCAGAAAGCATCAAATTATTTCAAAATGTAATGTGTTGAAGTCTAATCGGTATAGATTATTATAAATATCTGACTAAACATGTTCCTTTATTGCTCGTGTCTTACTTTACAGTTTAAAATACATAGCAAGTACTTTTAATAAGACAGACAAAAATTGGTTTGCGAAATTCACAATATCTTCCTTTCAGGTTGCAGTGAAGCGGTTTCACAATTTTATAGAATAAATTGTGTATTTCCATGAGAGGTTCAAGTCATTTATTTCACAATAAAACCGTTTTCCATACGATATACAATAGAATCCTGGCAATGAATAATTTTGCATGGAGAATTTATTAACTTTTCCAATTATTTTTCTCAAAATAAAATTTGAAAACCGGTAGTGCTACAAGAGCATGGAGATTCTCGCATTATTTCTAATTTTTACATTTTTCAAAATTCAGATTACAAAAAAAATACATTAACAATTATATAGAATGTATTAATTTGTATATGAATTGTACAAGTTTAAAAATACTTAATATTCCTCTATCAAGTAATGTACTTCCCCTCCTGACTGAATGATCCCATCTCGATCGCGTTTTTGTTCCCTTTTTCTGTTTCATTCAGCAAATGAGATGGCTCTTTTGTTTTGCTTCTGAACATAACTGTAGGTTCACTATGCGCACGTTTAGGTGAGCTCTCCTTTTGCTAGTTGTGGTAGGAGTAGAACCGGGGTATGGGTTATTATTTTGTTAGAAGTACTCGAATCTGTAGTTAATTTATCGATTATAATTTGTAACACAGTCCTTGAGAGTTATCGGGTATATAAACGGCGCAATGGCAGCAACAGTGACAATTACTCAAGTGATACTGAGTTTATAATACTCATTAAATGTGGTAATGGTAGCATATTAACTTTACTAAAGAACAGGCTTAGGTGGCCCTGGACATCAACTGTAGTGTCAAAGTAGTCAGTGCAATGCATCTGACCGCAAGGTCTTAGCTAGGTCGACTTCAGACGCTGTCTGAAAGAGAGTACTAGCCTCCGACTGCTCTGATCACTAGTTTTACGTGGTTTCTCCGATCAGCACTAAGCGAATGCTGGAGCAGTACCATAACAAACGGGCCACGGACCGCGCGCGATCTGTCCTTCCTATTCCTTGTCCCATCTACACCCCTTTCTAACGCATACACATACATGCCGCACACTACCACACATTTCGGGAGACCAGTCGGGAGCTTTGAGCTTGTCTCCGCTGGAACTGTGCCCCGCTGATGGCAGATACCTGGTTATGGAAAACACTGCTAGCCGCTGTGTAGGTCGGTACCATATCTCACCATCGAGCGGGGTAGATCACGTCCACTTCCCGAGACAAATCTGCATTACACATACGGTACTAATGATCTTATTACTTGTCGTGCCTGGAAACACGAAATAATAAATGAATCAATCTAAGTTTCTAATGTTGCTAATCTCGTTTTGTTGGTACTTTTATTCATCATTTTACTACTTATGGTTAAACGGTGTATAAGTGATTCTGGTCCTCAGGACAACGTTTGCACAGTACATCTACCTGATACGTCACATACAGTTTTTACTGTTCGTGGGCAAAATAAATCAAAAATCGATCGGAGAATATTAATTTTGGCGAAAATCGTCTAAATGGTTTCGGAGCTAGTGCTGATCAGGGGAAGACGAGAGGATGGACCGACGATCGTGTCGTGTCGTGTCGTGTCGGGTCGGGTCGGGTCGGGTCGGGTCGGGTCGGGTCGGGTCGGGTCACGAGACGAACACATGGACAGTTTTGTAATTATGTGGCACAGACGGACGGAGAGACATGTGAACGAAGGACAGATATTGCCGCCAGACAATATTTTGGTATGAAGGCCTCGCAAAACGTGGACTGACTACACAACGTGTTACAGAAATTATTTACTACACAGAAATAATAATTATCTACTTTTTCGTAATCGCGACCGGTAATAAGTTTTTCTTTCAAAAAATAGCCGATTTCCACCGCGCGATTACAATACTTCCTTTTTACTGTGTATGTATTAAGGTGAGAAAGTAAAAGTATATCGATAAATTCTGTGAAACTTCCACAACAGATACGCTCTATTCTAATGCCAGAAGGATGGGGAGGGGCGAGCAACGGGTGGAGAAAAGAGGACGAAGGAAGGGGACATGTGATGAAGCGAAAGGAAATGTGCGAGAGGATGACAGTGAAGAGGGAGGATTGAAGAAGGAAAAGTAAGGTGAGACAGTTAAGAAAGAGAAATCGGATGAGGAGGAAAGAAAGAAAGAAAGAAAAACTAGGACTATATGATTGAGGGTAGAAGAGAGGGCAGGCGCCAACAGAAATGAAAAGGAAGACAAGGGGGTTACGGAAGGGATGTGGAGAAAGAAAGAGAATGAGAGAGGGTGGGCGTGTTCGCTGTTCCCTTCCCTCGGGTGGCGGATGGGCGGCTTCCATTCACCACGGAAGAATGAGCCGCACATATCGATCTGGGCTCACGGAAGTGCGATTATTATATCTGCTACATTGGAACGCCCGCGGCGGTGGAGGCGGCGGCAGCTCTCCCCTCCCTCCGCCCCGCCCCGCTCCGCACGCGACGCCCCCGCCCTGCAGCTCCAGCGCTGTCTTTTGCCTGCCCGCGCCCCCGCGCCACGCCCTGGCCAGCGCACTGGCGACTCGGCAACTCTTCAAACTTTCGTTGCCACATGAACACACAATGAGACAATACTCGCGTCATTTTTACGCATGCATTGAATTTGAAAGACGGACGGCAGTCTCACCAGCTTCATCCTTACGGTCCACAATGTATTTTCTTGATGTTGAAAAAACGTATGTGCTACAAATTTACAAGCCTAGGAAATCCAATGTAAGAGCCTGTGAATGAGATTTGTATATTCACGGTAAAGGAACGCGGGCGAGGGCAAGGTTGAGTGGGAGTGAGTGTGAGAGCGAGGGCGAGTGCAAAAGTGAGTGCCAGGGTGAAGACGAATGAGCGCGCACGTGCGATTGCGAGTACGAGTTGAAAGAGGAGGGCGAGGGCGTGTGCGAGGACGAGTGCCGGGGTGAGCGAGGGTGAGGGCCCAGGAGAGCGAGAGGGTGAGGGTATAGCGAGGGCGAAGCCGAGGGCGAGGGCAGGGGCGAAGGTCACGGACAGGCGCTATTTGCGGTGAACATTTGCGGCGCGCGGTTGTTTGCAGACTCCAGTTATCAGCAAAAGCGATACCCGTGCTGGAACTAAGCTGACCTCACAGACTCAGAATTGTCCCTAGCTTTTATTGCACACTGGCTCATCAACCTTACTTCACTGTCCTTCAGTAGGATTAGTGGCTCTTCAGAAATAATTCAGGAATTCTTCATTATTACTAGGAATTTTGCATATTTTAATGCTACACGACCAGTGTCGGCAATTATAATTTGCAGTTCAAGTCGAAAACGGAAAATATGATCTAAGAAACTCTTCATGAAATGGTAATGTGGCCGAGTATGATATGAGAGTTTCAATGTCGACGTTCAATTGAATTTGAGTTTCTTGAATCTCAGAGTATTCTTATCAAAACCAACTGCAACAGAATCAAACCTTCTTATAGATATTTTATTTTAATTTAAAATAAAATAGTACACATTAGTATTATTACATACAAATCGTACATTTTCGTCATATTCATATTCGTATTTGTGTGTTCAAAATATAGAAATAATACACCTGCAAAGTAGTTCAGTCTGTTTTTCGCAACACGAATTTCGCAAGTTCCTTTTCATGGATCGAGTTTGCTAGTTCCCACAACAAATAGTTAAAATTAAGACATTTTGCTCGCTCCCGTTTGTGCGGTGCTCATGTCGATGGAAGTAGAGAATTCTGTACTTGTTGAAGACGCATAATGCAAGATAAACGGTTGTAGTTTCAAAATTTTCGTTTTCTACGAGAGTTTTCATTTTGTGATTGTAGTGTGGGCTGCAAAAGCAAACAAAAATGCATCCTATAGTCAATTAAAAGTAATGAATTAATTAATAATTGTCAAAAAATCCAAAAATTTATATTCAAACTTAATTTTTCTCCTACATCACAGAAAGAAATATTGTACGAAAATGTAAATGAATGTCCAAAGTGTTTAAAAAACTTCGATTTATGGTAAATGACACGAATTTTATATATAAGTAAAATTAACAATTGCGTGATTGGAAACTATATTGAAAAATTCTTATGTATACCACGCAGACTAGAATAAGCATTCGGAAATGGAACGTACATTTCGTTGTAGGCCGTGCTGTGCACTGGGAATTCACACAAATTTCCTGGGTCTTTTTGTGTATTGTAGGGGATATTGCCGAACGGAACTTTGCAAAAGAGAAACACTGAATAGTATCACTTCTGACATTTTGAATTGGTTTCGTGATAATACATTAGTAAAAATTGAAGGGAGGCCGTTTCAATAATTTTTTTACTGAAGCAGAATCAGATCTACTGCAAATGAACAATGCACAATTGACTGAGGTGGGCGTTCCAACTTTTTGAGGATTTTGATTCAGTTTTATAATGGAAATTGCGTGCAGCTACTGAATGAAAAAAGAAGTACTTTATGATATTCATAATTATTGGCGCAAAATTCGGTAATCCACGACGTAGCTCGAAATATGTTATAGGAATTGGGAATGAGATTTTTGCCTGTGTTAGTCATGACATTTCGAGAAACGTTTTAGCATGTAAGACACTGAGATATTGAAAAACGTACAAGAAAGGAGTAAGTATCGTAATTCTGATTCCCATCGACCCCGTTTTTTTAGCATGAAATAATTTCGTTGGAGTGATTTTAATTTCAAACAACGGTTATTAAATTTTAGGCCGATTTTTCATACACGAGAGTCTGAAATATAACAAGAGGCGATATATTATTTAATTCACATAATTAACAGTAAGAAAAGCAAATCGATAAACCTTGTTTTCAAGGAAGAAAATACGAATTTGATTTTTTTATCTTAATGTTAAAATTAAGCAGACTATGTTTTTGATTTCTACAGCGCCTAAATAATCTAATTCATTTTTGATGTCTGGTAATAGGTCATGACATATTAATAATACAAAACGTATTTTTAGAAATTCATGCTCTTCATTTTGTGTTCCAGCATTAGGGCTAAAAGTCTCGAGTTTTCATGTATTTCATCGTATATTCCGATGTATTGCAACACATGTACTTAGTAACGAAGGGAATATACTTTCATGACAGAAAAGGAAATAATATCGTCCAAGAAAGCATTTAAAAAATGTGATTCAACATGTGTCCACGTTTTGTTGAGCTTTTTGAAGTGTTAGTGAGGAGTTCAATTATTTCTCCAATTGAACAATCAAATTATCGTTCTGCATGTTTTAGTGGTAGTGAATCGACTCCATGACGTGGGATACGTCAGCGAATTAGCACTAACATCTGTAGCTCATTTTCAGATGCTAAAAGTTTCTGATGCAAGGGGCCTTTTTTTAAGGTCACTTTTTAACATGCTCATATAGCGACCACTGTAATAGTTTTAACTGTAGGAGGAACTGTAGGTAGAACACGTGAGGACAACACGAACACACACAAACATCTATGCCAGGCAGGATTCGAACCCGTGACCCTTAGAGCATGGATGTTCGTGTGACCAAAACGCTCGTTTTTAAATTAATTCATCACTCAACTAAGAGGAACGGAGATGGGGATAGAGATTGTGGAGCAAAATAACAAACAAACAAAAAAACAAGCACAGACGGTACTTCTTCACAATACGTTTCGTACAGGTTGCAACTATTTTACACAGTGAATAATAAACAGTAAATAAATTATCATGGAGTGATAATTGATGTTTGAAAAAATATCAGGGCCAAAGTGCTTATATTCTCATTAATTAAGACGGTTCCAGTCGTGAAATTGATTTTATATGAATAATGACTCATCGTAAGTTTATACCAGCCCTGGTAGAATAAATAACATTTTATTTAACCGACCATCATCCCAGTAAGCTTGAAACCGACCGAGTATTTGTTTCCGCGTTAACAGAGTCGTGTACTGCATTGAGTGTGAAGCTGGCTGCGCGCGTGGTGACGGGCTCGCGCGGCCCGCGCCTAACAAGGTTATCGCGCGTCTGGAGCGCCCTCCGCCAGCGGTCGCGGCCTCTGTTTACAAGGCGAGTTGCGAGCGGAGCGATCCCGGGGCGGATTCGAGTGGCTTTCAGGCGGACTGCGGCAGAACCGTTCGATACAAAGAAGGTAGCGCCCACGCGTTACGAGCGAAGTTGGCGGCGAATTTTGAGTGCTTCGTCGTTCGGACTGCCTCCTAGCGGGGAGGCGGAGTGGGCGGGGCGGGCCACGAGGACGCATCACAAAACAGCCAACTCGGGTGCTCCGCTCCCACAAAAACGGCGGGGACCGGTCGCTGCAAGGCGGAAAGGCGTGGTGACGTGGACGGGTGTAAGGGCAACGGGAGCGGAGCGGGGGCGGAGTGGCGGACGGAGAGTGGGCGGGGGCGGGAGGGGGGCGGGGTCGCGGTCGGCGGAGCGCGGAGTTTGTTTAAGGCCAAGCACCGTTCGGCCAGGCCGATCTCCGAAGCGGGCGGCTGTGTGGACAGAAGAAGCGAACTGGCAGCGCCCGAGAGAAGGGGAGAGAACACTAGATTCTCTCAGAGTCTTCGTTCAGAATAAGCAGACATTCCGACAGGATCGTACGCGCAAACAATGTGAGCGAATACAATGAGGAGAAAGGAAATGAAAAATTAGAAAAGCAGCGGAGAGAAAAAGCAAATACGAGCGAAATGTAAGTAGACTGGATACTTGGACAGGATGAACAGAAAAAGCGGACAACAATTATTAATGGAGTGGAAAAGCGCACAGAAAGGAAACGGACCGTCTAAAGCAAGCAGAAACTAATCCTCACGTTTCATTTCAATTTTCGCAATTTTATCTGCAACTAAAATTTAAATGTATCTATTAATTTTAATTTAATTTTCTATCTTATTTTGTACTTTATTTGTAATTTTGTTATATTTTTCTGTACCTTGTAGACTGACGATGACGCCAGAGCCGTCGAACGCCGGCTATCTTAAGAAAAATAATATGTTGACGAAGATAGCCTCTTTTATTTTTTCTCTTCAGATAATTAAAGAAAATAACTTATAGTAACAGGATATGACCAATACGCATATATCACTTTCCGTTATTATTTCGTTGAACATTCTTTAAATACCTTAAATATCCCAATCTTCAGTTTTTAATGAACACTAAACAGCTGATCAAATGCAATAACGCCACATCGTAGAAAGCACATAATATGTTCACGTCATGAACACAACAGAAATGCAGTGGACCAATTCCAAAGCTACCTTCCTCCAGAACCAAACGCACCTGCGTGTTTGCAGTAATCAAGTACCTCCTTCCAGATACTAGAAGATAACATATTACATAATATTAAAATTATTTATATTGCAGTTGACGCCAAGCAATTCCAATGTTATATGTTATTGAAGAGGTGTTGTGAAGTTATTTTAAACTTACAATACAGCTTCAAATAAACTCGGCGTTTTTGATATTTGTTGCATTTTAAAACTTTTAAATATTACGACAAAATGATCATACACGAAACTTTACCTAAGAAAAACATCCTGCAGAAATTCCTAAAATTCTGTAATATAAATGTCCGTACGGAGGATATGACACATCAATAAAATTAGAGATGTAACCGCATGGGAGTACGGTGCAAAGTTGAATGCTAACAGATACATGAACATATGAATTGAATTCACTAACTGAATATTGATTTTTAACTAAATGAAGCTATGCTGGATGGGGTCGTTGGATGAGCCTGGATTTTCCTACCTCCAGGTAACAAATGGATTTCGTTAGAGGAATTTGTTTACAAAATATAAATAAAGCTGAGAAAGAGGTAACGGAGCCGCATGTAACTCGCGGCAGATCCTTTTGTCACTAGAGAGCTCCTTGGCACAAGCACGGCGAATGGAAGCGGGGGCGGTGGAGCGGCAGGGCGCACGCGGCTGCGCTCCGC
Organism: Teleogryllus occipitalis; assembly: GCA_011170035.1. Classification (NCBI taxonomy): domain Eukaryota; kingdom Metazoa; phylum Arthropoda; class Insecta; order Orthoptera; family Gryllidae; genus Teleogryllus; species Teleogryllus occipitalis. The sequence goes on from BLKR01009697.1 coordinate 50,977, forward strand.
CACGTCCCCGCCCCGCCCCCGCACCGCCCCTGCCCCGCCGCTGTCCCACCCCTGCCCCACCGCGGCCCAGCCCCGCCCCGTCCCGCCACCCCCGACCCAGTCACCACCCTCCCTCACCCCATGCTGCCCCTGCCTCGCCCCCACCCCGTCCCGCCCCTGCCCCGTCCCGCCCCCGCCCCGTCCCACCCCCGCCCCGTCCCGCCCCCGCCACGCCCCGCTTCCGTCCCGCCTTCGCCCCAGCTCCGCCTCCGCCCCGCCCCTCCCCCGCCCCGTGCCGCCTCAGCCGCACCCCCTCCCGTCCCTGCACCGCCCCCGCCCCTCCCCGCCTCTCACTGGTTCCGTTCCATCCCCACCCCTCCCTCCGTATTCGCTGCCGAGCCTGCCCGTGCCGTTGCTCCGCTGCATCTCTCCCTCCCCCTCCCCAGCCTCATCCCCGCCGGAGCTTAGCCGCGCCACCCACGCCCGGCGGCGCGCGGCGGCGACGGGGGCGGGGGCGGGGAGGCGGCGTGCGCAGCCGAGATAGAGCCCTCCGCCTTTCTTCCGCGTAAAATTGCGGCGCCGTGGCTTAAAGCAGATTTGGAACTTTGTTAAGACGCATTTCTAACCTAATACATTTTTTTATTGTCCGCGGGACGCACCTTCTTTACGGGCTCCCAGTCAAGTCCAATGTGTTTTTATTGCTCGTAATTACGCAGAGAAGATTGAGAAAGGAAGATAGCCTACAACTTTAAGTTCAAATTCCTGGCTCGTTGCAATCGCTGTTTGGAAGTCGGCGTGGGACGCTGGTAGAGGCGGCCACGGAGAGAGGAGGGTCATCGGTTCCCCGTCTCCACCCCGTCCCACCTCTGCTCCTCAACGAGTCCTTCCCCCCTCCCCCGCCCTTCCGGACTCACGGCGCTGTCTCAGAGCGCTTTCTACTGCGTTTCCGCCCTCGCCGCCCAATTCCCCTCCGCACCGCCGCGCTCAGCCTTCGCCTTCGCTCTCGCTCCGTGCGCGCCCTTCCTCCTCCTTCTCCTCCTCCTCCGCCTCGCTGCCGCCACCCCTCCCCCACCACTGCACTGATGTCACTGCAGTGCGCCTCTCACCGGGAGGTCCTAGGTTGCAGTCCCAACAGTGGCAAGATTTTCGATACTAGCTCGTCAGCTAGGTCGAAATCAGTCGCTGTCTGGAGGGGAATTCTAGAGGCCGGCTGCTCTGATCGGTAGTTTCCCGTGGTTTCTTCGATCAACACCAGGCGAATGCCGGGGCAGTACCCTAACAAACGGGCTACGGTCCTCGCGCTATCTTTCCTTCCTCTTCTTTGTCCTATCTTCACATTTACACTAACACGTATGCGGCTAATGACCTCCGTAGTTGACGTGTCCGGAATCACTATCAACCAATCAACCCCATCAACTCCATCGCCACCTCACCAAAATTATTGAGAAAAGTTCAAAAATGTTAGATGCTTTATACAAAGTACCCTCAGAAGTATACTGATCGGTTTTTAAATTTCAGAGGTTTAGTCACCAGCCAGTTGAGTCCAGGAATATTATTTTGATAAAAATCCTGTTTTCCCTGAACGTTTTGTGGTGTTCACAAAGCGATGGCCGGATGTTTTTTGCATAGTATCATGTATCAGTTTTCTGTCAAAAAATGTCACTTTTCCTCCAACATTAAATACTCAGTTTTACAACGTCACAAATAAGATAAAGTAAAAATCACGTAAGGTCGGGACATTTCGAGTTGAATGAATGTTCGTCGCCGTGGATGCTAAAGATGACTCCTTTTCATTATTCGGATGTATTTTCTGTAATAAAAAAATCTGAGCAATGTTTCCCCAGAACATTATCCCGCATTGGTAATGAATATTTGCGCAATACACAAAAGGGAGTTGCTGGTTGACCGAAGAGGCGGAAGTCCTGAAAGCATAACACGTACTCAATTTCGCATTCAGTTGCACCAAATACACGCTCCACTTTAAATTTGATTGAATGCAAACGCCCGAAAATTTTCATGTTTTTAACCCAGACAATTGTTTGTTGTTCATTTGAATGGATATCAGTAAATACCTTCCGTAGATATGAAAATCCTCTCTCGAACGTTTTTCCTTCATTTAGATGAAACTTATTATCACGGACCGAATAGCAATTATCCAAAATAATACTTTGACTTTTCCCTACACAATGTGCAATTGATTGCAAAGGAAATTATGATAAGATATAATTATTACAAAAACTCTAGTACATTAATAACATTATAGCACTGAGTAAACAATTTTCGATAAAACGAACAGGAATTAAGCGAAATAATTCTTAGATTGGTGGTGTTTCTAAATATGTTATGTATTTGGATTGAGAAGAGTATTTAACATTTTTTGACATTGCAGGAACGTGAATGTTTTTTATTAAGTGATTATATAGACAGTTCTCAAAATAAATCAAAGCTGACAAATATGATACCCATTATTCCATCCATAACAGTGATTTTGTTTATTATATAGATTTGTTTTCCTATAAAAACGGTTGCAGCTGTAACATACTGAACGCTGTTTGATGATCATTACAGTACGGCAGTATATTAAGTTTACTACCGTAACACGCTTGTTAAAACTCCATGGATAATCGTTTGGAAAATATTGTTTATGATTGTAAGGTTGTGAAATAGAGAGTAGATAACGTGCGAGCTTGCGAGATTGTGAGTGATCACAAACATGATCATGTCGAGAAACGAAATAAAATATAAAATGATTTAATGAAAATGTAGTTTAATTAAACCGTTTAATTACTGTTATTAATAGCAAGAAATTGCTATATATTGGAACAGTTCAGAAGAGTAGTTTAAGTGATTCTTAACAGAGAGTGAATGCATACATAGCAGACATTTTGTGAAAGTTTGTGATTCTGTCAACGCAAAGAAAAACCAGAAGTGTTCAAAATTTGCGGACTAGAAAACACGCGAACTTGAACGGATTATGTGATAATATTAAAAGACTGCCAACAGAATATTGAAATATAATTCTACACCCAATAAATAATTTTGGAACGTAATATGTTTTTCTTCTTCAACGGAATAGTGTTTGCGTCTAATGTTCACACATATAATTCGCAAAAGACTCCCATTTTTGCCCAGGGAGAATTTTGCCAACTTGGGTCCCATCGGGGCTCCGCCTTCGATCTGCCACCCTTGAAACCGCCCGAGCGAGAAGGCGCCGTGCATCCTTTCCGTGTCCGCCGCGCCTCAGCCGGGCCCCGTCCTGCACCGGCGAGAGGGCGTGTCCCAATGGAAGGCGCGACGCAGCGTCCGCCGTCGCTGGCCTGGACCGCTGGGTCCCAGAAACTTTTCCCCGGCCAGAACCAAAGCCCGCGAATATGAATCACCCGCCCCCTTCCCCTTCGTCCTACCCCCTCCCCTTCCGCCGGACAGGCCTCGCCATCACCCGCGGCGGGGAGAGGGGGCTGGCGGGCAGCTAAAGGGCAAAGTTAGACTAGATGAAACTCGCTTCACAATCCCGCCATGAATGTCAAGTATCGGGTCGTCGGCAGGCCTGTTGCGCTTGGGGAGGCTTCTTCGGCCCGCCTCGCTCCGCTCCGCCCCGCTCCGCCCCGCACAGCCCCGCCGCCATTCCATTCCAGGAAAAACTTTTTAAAAGATTGTTTGCACCCTTACGTTATTCATTGTTTGTCGACGGCGACGCGGCGGCACTCCCCGCCTCGCGGCTGAAATTGAATACGGAAGGGGCGGGGATGACAAGGCGGGGCGGGAGAGGGGCGCCAGGGGGCACCGCCCACGTTCCGAGAGCGTCAACGGCTCCGGGGCGTTGAGCGGCGGCGGGGATTGGAGGGGAAGGGTGCGTGTGCGGAAAGAAGAGGGGGCGGGGTTGGGGAGGGGGCTGAGACGATTGGGAGATGAAGCTGCGGCGCGCGGATAACGACCAAAAGGAAAAGCGTGAGAGGTGGGGGCATAAAGAAAACCTCGAAGCTTCACTCGTGACGGAACATTAAGCAATTTGTAAAATTGAACACTTTTTAAATCTCCTAAGGCAGGTGAGGGACAGAGGTGTGAATAACACGAAATGAGATCTTTTACTCAGGAAATTCCGTCACTAATCCTTCTAACCTATATAACTGTTTAATGCTTCTGTTTGTTCACTGTAATTTACATATACTTGTATAGCTGTTTCTACTTGCTGTTGCTTCAAAAATCAATAATTCGATAGTTTCCGAAATTAGTATTTTAAAAATAAGACTTAAAAAATAGTAAAAATTAGGTTATGTAGTTTTTGAAAAACGGTGGTGATCTTAAAAACTTATCCAAATCCGACTACTGATCTACGACCAAAGAAAGCACAGCTTGACCTAAGCCGTTTAAATTCTGGACACTTTTTCAAACGAAAATCAGCTAACCCTTCAACAGGGAACCTGGGATGGGCACGTTAGCATTGCACCACAGATGAAAGGAAGAGGATGTTTGTGCATTACTTCAGTGGAAGGCAGTCAACTCGGTGCATTGCTGAGGCAACCTTCTCCACACAAGAATCCGCTTGCATCAAGATGACATTTCGCATTGAAGGATTAAACCATAAATTATAAAGTTATCCTCACCTAAAAGTTAGTGAATGGTTAAAGGGGTTCTACTGCCTTTCAAGATTTAAGGGAAATACTCAAAACTAAAATTTAACGGTTTGCACTACTTTCAACAATGCACACAGTGGCGACTGGGGCCCCAGCAAATTTTGTGCAAAATCCAATCGAGTACCAATCGAGACAAACGAGGAGTCACACGGAGCTTCTCGATTTTCTGAGGAACTGCTTTTCTTCGGACTAATCTAGAAAATTCTTAAAGAAATTCCTAAAAATGTATTTTTTCACGTAACAAAATACGCGTGTGCCGATTCAGGTCGCTTACAGAGGCGATTCATAGCTCATTTGATTCCTCCCGCCAAGACAATGGATAGTCACAATTCTCAGTCGGTTTTCCAGATATTCTGGAAAACATCTAAAAAACACGTGTTTTTGAGGGTTTTAATGTATCACGAGTAATTTGAGGATTATGCATAATGAGTAACTTGATGAAAGTATGTATTTCTATTTACTCATTCAGACATTATCATGAATCGTTACGACTTACTTCATCAGATTAATGATATATAAATATACGTTTGCAATTAAACCAAAATTTTAAAAGTATTTTATACCATACTGTTTTAAATAACTTTCTATTCCCAGAAACGGATGAGCCCGGCAATTGTAATTTGTTTTAAGTTTGGGTTAAATGCGAATTTACAAAATACAAATTAAACTTTTGATAATGAAAATACCCGCCGGAGGCAACACGCTAATCGCTTTAGAATATTACGGAAGAATTCTGGAAAGACGAGTGTTTTTATGGTTTCAATAGTCCTCCGAGTACATTTGTGAAATGTTGGAAATGACTATAGACTACTCTCTTTTCGATATTTACATGAACCGCTACGACTTTATTCAACAAATTGACGATTTTTAATCCTAATTTTGTAATGAATCATTGAATAAACGTGTTGGAGAGAGAAGCTTTAAGCACCTAAAAGACGTTTGGGGTAGTTTTAGAGCTACTTATGGAGGTGTTCACATTTGATTGCTCTCGACGACGCGAATTGATGGGGACCGGGAGCGGTAGCCCAGTGCATGAACTGATGTCACTGCAGCGCCTCTGACCGGGCAGGATTTTCGAGGGCTTCGAGTCCTGACGGCGGCAGGATTTTCGACACTAGCTTTTCAGCTAGGTCGAATTCAGTCGCTGTCTGGAGGATAATTCTAGAGGCCGGCTGCTCTGATCGGTGGTTTTCTGTGGTTTCTCCGATCAACACCAGGCGAATGCCGGAGCAGTACCCTAACAAACGGGCCACGGACCGCGCGCGATCTTTCCTTCCTCTTCCTTGTCATATCCTCTCCCCTTACACACACACACTAACATGCACTACACTACCACATCCTCCGGGAGACAGGTCGGGAGCTTAGAGCTTGTCCCGGCTGGGGCGGTTCCTCGCTGGTGGGAGAATCCAGGTTAGGGAGAAACCCCACTAGCCGACGGTAGGTCGGCGCCGGAACTCGCAATCCAGCGGGGGAAGATCACCGCCATCTCCCGAGAAAAAAACATGCACTACACTAACGGGACTAATGACCAAAGTAGTTGACGCACCCGGAAACACGAAAAAATCAATCTATCACGCGAATCGATGGGCTTTATTTTTAGTGGGATCTTTCTAGAATATTGTAGAATAGGAAAACGCGTATTTATGGGACATAAGGCAACTAAAGTGCTGAAACGCTGTAGATAATTATACTGACTTTCCTGCTGAACGTGAATCCACAAAACATGATCCAATTTATTGACGACAGATTTTTGTTATAGTGGTTATTAAACCCACTAATGTAATAAAACACCAATTTTTAAATGAGTACTTATATCGATACTTTTTATGTAACTTTCTTGTTAAAAAATAATATAAATCTGCATAGCATATAAAAAATTGTCAACATTTAAAGTCTCGCCGCTAGAAGCGCCAGGATAAACTAGTTAACATACATTACAACATTCACTATTCGCATGACATGACGAGGATTGAATTTCTATGAATTTTTTTTCAAAATTATGAATTGGTAGTGGGCGAATAGACGTTCATGAGATCGCTCCTTTATAATCTTGATTACATGTGGTTGTGGTTCTGTCTTCTATCTTCATGACTGGAATGATTAATAGGAAGGTGAACGTACGAACGAAAGAACGAACGAACGGACGGACGGACGAACAAATCAAGTACTGTAGTAATGATTGTTGTGGGAGCGGTGGAGTTAGCGAGTTGATGTTGATGGTGCTGGTAAGGACAGTAGTGGTGTTGGTCATGGTGGATAAGGCAGGGAGAGGATGGTAATTGTGATGGAGAAGGGTAGCACAGCAAACAGCAAGGCTGGAGAAACTAGCAAACCCGCTTTTTCCACTGCAAATCCACGTGGATTGACCAGGATTCGTATCTCGGTCCCAGAGGAGCCCCATCTACTGCAATGTGAGCGCTCACCCAGCCTACGACAAACTTCCTGCCAAGTTAGATAACTTGCGCACTCCTCGCACATTGTGCGAAATTTCACACTTTCCCCGTCTTTTTCGGAACGAAGTAGAAACTATGAGCGAAAGCTAAACGATGTTTCTTCCCCTCGGAAGCGAGGTTTTTCAGGAAACGGAAGACCAGCGGAGAAGAGCTCTCGGAGGCGTAGTTGCAGTATTGATCAGCGAAGTTGGGAAGAAAACCTCGGCGTAGCTAATGAGGCAGCGCCCATCGCGTTTTCCTCCCCTGACTTGGCGGCACGGCCGCCCTGCCCCAACCCGCCCCACCCCGCCCGGCCCCGCCCCGCTCCGCCTTGCCCTACACCGCCCGCCCCGCCCCGCCCCGCCCCGCCCCGCCCCGCTCCGCCCCGCCCCGCCCGGCCCCGCCCGGCCCCGCCACGCCACGCCCCGCCACGCCACGCCCCGCCACGCCCAGCCCCGCCCCGCCACGCCCCGCCCCGCTACGCCCCGCGCCACACCACCTCGCACCGCCCCGCCCCGCCCCTCTTCATTACTCGGCCTTCCAAAAATCATGAGGAATTGGAAATGACCACGGGTAAAAGTCGGAATGGTGATTTCACGCTAATAAATCCTTCATAAATGGGAAATTGCAGAATTTTACGTTCCTCAAACGTCGGGAAAAAAGCAGCTCTTGCCTTGAGAAATTCGAGGTGTTTTTAAATATTAAGATTTCTCAGAGATGGTTTGAAAAGAGATTCTGCGATAAACTGAGGATACATAAAAACACAGTACGAGTACAACTTTCAAACGGGTGAAATTAACATAGAATTAATTCTGTTAATTTTTATTCATTAATTCTTATTTGCTTATATTTTCTAATAAAATTCGAAACTTCCTTACACCTAGCGCGCAAAAACTGATACGCACGCACACGCCTGTTCATGCAAGTGTGTGCGTTTTTAATGCGATGCTCTATTATCAATAACATGCAAAAAATAAATGTAGGTTTTAAAGACCATTATTGTATTGCAAATGTTGAAAATCATTGAATTTAATGGCACATTTGATAACTTAAAATATATTGTGGTCAAAGATGAATTTGTGGATTTTCACAAATAAATTTTCCGTTTAAGAAACAAGACATATCGGGATTAAAGTTACATAGTCGTATTTTTTGTTTACTTCAGTATTTCATTATATAGACTTTTAATAATACGTACATGTACTAGGATTATTTCCACGATTGAATTGGGTCTGCTTTACTACTTTAGCAAGACATACATTAATAATTTAGTAAATACTAAATTATTACAGATATTATAATCTGAAATGTGACAGTTTAATGGTTACCAGAGGAATACATAAGTCTTGATTATTTAGATGGTTTGATTTCCTGAGTTGTGACAACAGTTAATTTTGAGGTAAATTGAGTTATTTATGTAGATTGTAGAAATTTCGATAGTTAATATTAGGAGAGAGTTATGAATGCAAACTAATCAATGTAATCGTATATCTGGTTGTTCTTCCTATAAATTTATATGAATGAAATATTTTGTCTTTAATTTGAAAATTAAGTGCTTCATTTGAAACAATTCATGGAAAGTTATGCTTGATTTATTTTTTATATAACAGGTAATTATTAACATGTATATTACACAAATTTGTTGAGCACCCGAGCACTTTTAAGTCATTACGAAATTATATTATTATTATTATTATTATTATTATTATTATTATTATTATTAATATTATTATTATTATTATTATTATTATTATTGATCAATATCATAAATTATTTACCAATGCATTAAATCACAATTTCATTCATTTGCAGTAAAATTGTCTCCTCAAGATTGCGTTTCATACGAACTTCTCGATTGGCTTTTGCGATGCGTAACTTTTCCACTAAGGGCAGTTCATAAATTTCTATAATTGAGTTGAGATACTGTGTTCTTTTTCTTTAAAATATTTCCTGAAGTATATAAGTATTATCTGAATGTCGCGAAAAAAGCTGAACAGTTGAAAAGAAATGTAAAATTTACGCAACTGATCGAAATGTTCATTTTTCTGTCAAATATTTTTTTCAGCTCAATAGCAATTGAGAGTTATATTGAGTGTGTTGAGTCACGTGGTTGTCACCAGCTGTAGGTCTGGCTTCCCCTTTCCACGTTTATTCCCGGCTTCCCTCCGCCCCCGCCCCAAGTCCAACTGGACTCTACCCCCTCCCAGCCCTCTTCGTCCGACCCGCCCACGCCGCGTCAAGTCCGTTTCGATCTGACGACTCGTTAAATTTCCACGAGCAGTAAATTCGACTGTGACACACATGAAATGGGAATGCGCCACGTCACATGTTTGTGATGTCCCTGTGACAGATGAAAATGTGCAAATGCAAAAAAGAGGAACAATGTCAGTACACTTGAAATTTACGTATTTAATTTACACTTCCTGCTAACTTAGGTGGCTTCAACGGGAAAATAAAGTGTGAAAAACGCATGTGACTTGTGCTGAAGGGCGGAGTCTCTCTGACAGTGAATGTGTTCGCACGCTAATGTTTTAATCATACGTTTCCAGGATATTCGAAACGTTGTTTTTTTACAATGCTCGTGCACCAAAACGAAACGTGCCGAGTTTCAGAGACGCCTTTGGCGGACTCTGTGCGTACGAAACCTACATTAGATTTTCATATTACACTTCAATATAGAATGGAATTCAATCTGAATTACTTCCGTTATTTAGCCCGGGAAAGAAGTGCCTTATGACTCCACGATTTAGGAAAACGCCTAACCGACAGTTTTTGAGCTCCCGCTGTTCCTGCAGCGCTCCTTGGAACGCTGAGCCGGCATGCCCTACCCCGCTAGAACCGTGTAGCCGCAGACATTCGCATGGCGTGAGTCTGGCAGGGGCCGCTCTGTCCGCGCCGCCTGCCGCCTGCCGCCTGCCGCCTGTCTGCTCGTCCACGAGCTCCCTTTTGCAATTACGCGAGCGCTGCACTCCGGGCACCCGGGGCGGGCGGAACCGACCCCCGCCCAGCGGCGGAGCTGCAAGCTGCAAGCTGCCCCCGGTAGAACGTCGACTCAACCCTTTCTCAACACTGGGATGAAGTGCAGTCGCACTTACGGTACTTGTGGTCTGCACCAGCGAATGTGCTCCAAGCCTCTAGGTTTTTACGTCAAAATAGAAATAAAAATAGCCTCAATAAAACTGCCAGAATGGGTATTTTTCATAGTTCGAGCAGACACTGTACTAAGAACCTTAAGAATTAATATGATTATGAGTTAATATTAATAATGTACACATTTATCACAAAGAACTAAAGGATGAAAAAATTCATACTGCGACTATTAATCAATACTCACAGTATTCATTTATCACACATTTCATAAACAAATCTTTATCTATGCAATGTTGGCAGCACGAGCCGAATTTTCGTCGCGGACGTGTAACAAAAGCGATTCCCTCGTCTTCAGTACTGGACACTCCAGCGGTTTTCCATTTAGCAACGACGGTGGAAGCGGCTGTAAGAACGCGCATGGTTTACACCTCGTCGTAGTTTCGTTGGTTGATGTTTCCGGGCAAATCAACGGCAGCGGTCATTAGTCCCTTTATTGTAGTAAATGGTTTATCCCGGGAGGCGAAGGTGTTACTCCTCCGAAGGATGGTGAGATCCGGCACCGACCTTCACATCGGCTTGCGAGGAATTTCCTCACGCAGGTATCTCCTCAATGGAGCACTACTTCAGTCGAAACAAACTCTAAGCTCCGGCTTGTCTCCAGATACGTTATTGTGTGTGTGTAAATAAGTGTTACGCATAGGACAAGAAAGCGAAACGAAAGATCGGAGATGGTCCGTAACCCGTTTGTTAGGATACTGCTGCAGCATTCGCCGGGTATTGATCGGAGAAACCACGGAAAACTACCGATCAGAGTAGCCGGACGCTGGAATTCTCCTCCGAACAGCGGCTGAATTCCACTTCGCTACGAAGCTCGTGTCTAAAATCCTGCTAACGTCAGGACTTGAAAACCAGGACCTCCCGGTTGAAGGAGCAGGACAGCGGGACTGGCTTTGAGCTAACTTAGAAGCCCCGATTCGTCCTTTAGCTGGACCGGAGCGGTGAGTCCTACGATGCACCTCGCCAGATCGCTCGTCAGGAAACTCGTTGCCCTGCTCAAGTCTCGCCTCTCGGAGAAGTGCGGAGGTGTGGTCCCGGAATTTGTCATTCATGTTGCACACATCGTGTTCTAGTAATGTCGACCCTGGAAGACGTTTCCGGATTCTCCCTTCCTTCAATACTAGTGGCGTGGGCGGATGTCCCTGGATCGCGCTGCATAAATGTACGCCTCTAGTAGAAGCAGTGGTCCAGCCTGAACTTGCCATTCTACAATGCAACTTTCTCATCGCCATCACCCGCAATATCTCGAAAGAAAAAGAGTGCTCATTTAACCATCAATTCTGTCCTCGTCAAAAATGATACCAGGTCCTCGGAAACACTCGGACGGATGCTTCCTCATCTTTTTCACACAGCTGCGATTTCATATTTCCCTCCGCCCATCTTTCTTGCCACAACTGCTACCACAGCTGTTGCCATGAACTGTTACGTAGTCACAAAGAGTATCCTCAGATAATGGTCTATGACCGACGCTACAACGGTCACATTAAGCAAACTATAGTAATAATTAATAGGCAAACTAATTACATGTAAATGTATATATCTGAGGCCTAATAATTGATATATGGAAACAGGCAGTCTCGCGTAAATAAAATGTTGAAGGATCACTCTGTTTAGGTACACAAGCCTCATGGTTATCTGGAAGTTGTGACACGATCTAGTTATCTTCGGCAAATGAAGTGTCGCTAGCGCATTGTTCTGGCCAGCTTTACCGTCTACAATTTATGTCAGCCAGAAACCTTTAGCACTATCAGGATCATACTAGTTTGGACATTAGCCTCCCCAGAAAACCTGTGATTCTCGGATTTTAACCTGGGCCCTCAGTTAAAGAAACCAGCGCTTGAACCTTTAGGTTTCCAAACCCCCCTTCAAAAAAATATTTGAAAAAATTATTTCAAGTCTAAATAACGTAATATGATATATTTATGTAGATAGGTGTGGGTGTACAATAACAAATAATAAAAATACAAACAGAAGACAAATAGAAATAAGATATATATAATTAAATAATAAACAACGTAAATAACAGAAGACAAATAGAAATAAGATACGTCATTAAAGTGAAAAGAAAACTGTAAGTTAATCATTACTTACGAAACGTTCATTATAATTAATATCCTATTTCTAGTGTGTACAAAAATACGCACCAGAACGCCAACGGTAATGGACTGGGAAAATTGTTAACCACTTCAGTCGCCGCATGCTAAGATTTTCGTTCCACGTAGATTTGCCTTACAGCACATACTGGCCTGACAAACAACTATGTGCAACTTTCTTTCTTTCTTTATTTATTTAACATGAAACACAGTTACACAGTGAGTGATGTGAGGAAAAGCGTTGTCTACGTACGTTTTCATAAATTCTGTGATCCCTCTCCTAACCCATGTACATGTTAAATTTTGATTACAGTAGAAAGTGAGCACCTTTCCCAAAAATTGAGAAGATAACATTCGCTCCAATGTAGTACGAACTATTTGCAAAAGCATAGGCAGCTAAAGACCAGTGCTATTGTATCTATCGTGCCATTCGTGAAAGAATTGACATCCTGCAACAAAGACATGGACAACGATAATTTAAAAAGCTGTATTTCCCACTTAACTTTAGAAGACGTGCACAGATAGTGAAGTTATATTTATTGTAGCAAGACGAGGGTTATTTCAGCATTCGCACAAATGATCAGGGGTCAATCCACTTTAAGTACTCCATCACTGATCAATCGACCATCTCGATAAATGTTCAAACTTTATACATAAATTTACTTATATTTTGGCTGTTCAGAAACGTCTTCAATTTTTTTTATTGTACCTGGTTTACAAACGACGGTCATATTTGTTTTACGCTGTGGATCATTTTTCGCGTTTGCAGACATTCTAAATTTTCTAAATTACTCATCACTGAATTTTTCTAGCATTCTAGAATAAGAGGCGTTATATTCAAAATACTCTCGCCAACAAATCAAAATATTATTTACCTACCTTCCAGATTTTTGTTGGGGGAATATTTGCAACCAAATCTATGTAATTCGATTTTCAGAGAGTAATTTCTCAAAGAAGGAATAGAATCACAGCCTTAATTTTTTCGGTGCTTTTACACATAACAGTATAGTTACTGTCTGTAAAATAATATCGATAATAAAAAGCGTTTTGTACGACTCTGTTAGTAACTGTTATCGAACCGTTTACAATGGCGTAATCATTTTAAAAGAACATTTCCTCCAAGGTTTCTAGTTGATGATATACTTTTTCCTATATTCCAATTTTTTTTTGGTTTAAAATATCCTGATTGTGTTTCATGATTTTAGTCTGTCTCGTGCCTTTTTTTAACAATGATTTGTATTTTTGAAAGTAGTGACGTTCAAATTAACGGTATCGCCACTTGTCACAGAACACAATAAATGTTGCAATAATTAAATAAACACAGTGATTTAATGCCGAAAATGAGCCAAACTGTGGATAGATTTTAATACAATCACCAACTTGTAATTTCTTAGGTTTGTTAGCATTTCAGTAACCTTTTAAAATTTTTAATTTAATTGATCGTATTTTTTACTGAAAAAAAAAACCCACTCGCTTTACTGGCATGGGAAGACGGCGTCGTCTAGTTCATTGGTAATTCCGCTGGTGATCGATCAGAGTTTATTAGCGGTTGCTGAGGCTTCTACCAAATTGAACGTGTGTTTGCACCTTGGGCGGGTGGGCACATTCGATTGAACGCAGTGGCGAGGCGGTTTGGCGGGTGGACTTCCGCGGTGAGCCAGCGCTGGCGGCTGATTGGCCGTTTTTCCGCACCATGAACCGTACCACCCCTTCTAAAGCACACGACGCCATGCAGGCGGCCGGTGCGGCAGTTGCAGCGACGGGGCATAGAGTGAATAGGCGAAGCAGTTGGAGAAACGCAACTGCGCAAGGCCACGTTTCAACTGCCAATGCTAATAGGGAGAATCATAGTAGGGTCACATGGAGTAGTGTGCCGTGCCATGGCTTGGCTGGGGTGGCGTCGTGCGCCGTGCGTTGTGACGGCTACAGTGAGAATAAATACACTGCTATCGAATGAACTCAGGGAAAATAAAAATAAATCCATCAATTTTTTGATAATTTTCAGGATTTTACTCTTTATATCAACATCATGTCTCTTATCAAGGTCATTTCCACGGAATAACAATAAAAGTGACTTATTAATGCTAATGATTTGGCCATTAGGGCTGCTCTTCTCCCTAAATACATAGTTACGACACTTAATTACCCCCAACCCTTACATAGTTACAAGAACTCAGAGTTATATAGTTACGTAATTACAAGAACAAAGATTACACTATTATCAATTTCCATAAAACTTTCAACCAGAGAAATGTTATTAATTCTTCGTTTCTTAATCTAAATCTTTCTTCAGGTTTCTACTGACTGCATCTCTTAACGGTTAATTTATTTCATTTTCCAGGGAAATTGGTATCGGACATCCTTTACTGCGAAACTGACAAAAAATAGTAGCAAAAATACATATACATACATCTAAATCAAATAACGTACATCAATATGAAAAAATATCATATCAGTGCAGAGTATGACTGAGTTTTGTAATCAGCATGGAAAAATAGTATAGGAGCGGCTTATACGACTTGGAAAATAATAGAGACTTCAATTGCTTCTTAAAAGAATTGGCAGTGTATAAAATTCTTTTAGAGGTTGTTCCAAGCTCTTGCCACGCCTACAGGAAATGATTTGTTGTAGAAATTAAAATTATGTTTTGATATTTGTAATAATAACGATTTGACAAGTCTAGCGGATACACGACTCCTGAACCGATTTGTTATAAGCGGAGGATGTTTTCTTTTGAGTAATTTGAATAGAAGAGAGATAATACATCTGTCTGTCGTTTACCTGTAAGATTTGATTAAATAAAAATAGTTCGATATGTGGTCTATATGTTAAAACTGTAATAGAATACACGCGTTTGGATCTCTTTGTAACAGTGTCACAATATCTGAGGTTAAGTCGAGCTGAATTATGACTCAATAGTTGAAAGTGCGGAAAGACCAGGGATTCTATTGCAATTTTTTTATATATTGACAAGTAGGAATTTTCCAACAATAAGAGAATTTATAAGAGAACATTAAGAAAGACAATTTAGCAATGTTTACATGAGATTCCCACAACAGGTTATTGTTAAAAACAAAGTTTTGGGATTTGGAACAGAAAGTTACGATATGATAACTTATTCTGTATATAGTTCATCAACCCGTGATTAAACTTTTTTAAACCAATTACCGTGGTCGGTGGTTTAGCAGAATTAAAGGAAGGGAATTTAGCAGAGTTAAAGGCAGGAATTTTATAGAATTTAGTAGTATTAAAGGAAGGAATTTCATTTATTTCCACTTCAGCACAGTTACCAGGTGCTTACTTCTACTATCCAGTAATTCTTTCAGTGCAATGAGCCTTCCACTAATATAAATTTGTAAATCGTCAGCATACATAATATATTTACAAAAACGGATGGAACTAGGAAAAGTCTTTATCAGTTATTGGGAAAAACAATAAACCGAGAATGGATCCTGGGGGGAAACATTTGCCATTTTTTCTGTTAATGGGTATTCTTCCCCAACATTTACAAGCTATTGGACCGGTAGCGATGGCTCAGTACTAGCTTCTCAGCTAGGTCGAATTCAGTCGCTATCTGAAGAAGAATTCTAGCGGTCGGCTGCTCTGATCGGTAGTTTTCCATGGTTTCTTCGATCAACACCAGGCGAATGCCGGAGCAGTTCCTAACAAACTCTATTTCTTGTCCTATTCTTACACCACACTTATACACACATGAACTGCTCTATCACACATCCCGGGAGACCGGTCGGGAGATTAGAGCTTGTCCAGGCTGGGGCGGTGCCCCGCTGGTGGGAGATACCTGGTTGGAGAAAACCCCGCTAGTAGACGGTAGGTTGCCGCCGGATCTCGCGATCTAATGGGGAAGATCATCGTCACATCCCGATGAAAAAACATGTACTGCATTCACGGGACTAATGACCTCAGTAATTGACACTCCTGGAATCACTAACAATGAATCATCAATCAAACAAACTGTTGGCGGTTCCTAAGATTAAATGCTATCCACCGCGTCGAGGCTGAAGCAAACTTGTACTCAGTGAGTAGGAAGTCGTGGTTGACAAAATCAAAAGCTTTATTGAAATCTAGTAGCGCTAATTCAGTTTTTTCCCCATCATGCAGGTTTTTATCTCATATCTTCGGTGACTTCAAGCCACGAGGTTTTGTGTACTTCTACCTGGCCTGTTAAATAAGAGTATATTTTACGAAATGTAAACAACGTTTTCCAGACCTTTTGGAAAAAGTCCAGGTAGATAGTTTCGGCGAAGTGCCTAGAGGTCGGAAATTGTTGGGAGATATAGGGCTTTGGGATTTCAGAAGAGGACGAACTTTAGAATACTACAGAAGACAAACTAATTTCAATATCCGTGGGACAGAAGACGTAGTGAATTATTAATAATATGTTTCATAACTGTAAGAGCTACTTCTGCAATAAACGTACACTGTCTAGCATTAATTCTATGAGAACCATTTGCGATTGATTTTAAACTCCTCAAAACTTTACGAAACTCTGTGTTGTCAATACATTAAAGCGTAGTTTGTCTCCGAGGATGGCTGAATTGATAATCGAATACTCTGATAACGCCTTTGATGTAAGTACCTAGTATGGAGGAGCCGCATTTAAGAAATATTTATTCAATTTGTCTAAAGGAATATCTATGACCGAGAGTGTTGATCTGTCCTTGCCAATACCAAGATTTCTAAGACTGTTCCACATCTGTTTAGAATCAGTTTGCACTTTAAACATAGAGTTGCAGTATCGCAGTTTATCATTTCATATATTTTGACTTATTTTGATTTAACTATGTTACGCAATTTTGTCCATTGAAACTTGAGACTGGCTCTTTTTTCTCGTCTATATGATTGATGAAGCAAGTCACGATGTTTCATACAGGTCCTAATTTCATCATTCAACATGGTGCTGCCGGACGCGTAACTCTGGATGTTTTCAGCGGAGCGTGTTTCGCGAATAAATAACTCACGATAATATTTAACACATGTACTTTGTGATGAATAGAAGTTTGTTCGTACACTAATTGCCACGGCGCATGGATGCTGAAATGGGCGTATCGACGAGGAAAGAAAATTAACTGAATTAAAAGATATGTAGTCATGGTATTAAATATTATTCCTGGCTTGTACTTACAACAGTTTATTGAAAATAGTTCTTTCAAAGTACATCAAATCGCGTCTGGATATTCCAGGAATGCGGGTCTGACCGCAAACTACTACCTCATTAGGTTCTAAAACAACGTCATGATTAAAACAACTTTCACAATGTGAGGAATAATGAGTTGGGTTTAATCCAAGAATATGCAACTTACAGGATTCAAAAGTTTTCACGAAGTTACATACAGCGTAGTTGTCTGTCTAAACTGCAACTGAAGTCACTCATGACGATGACACATATTGGTTCAGAACAGCGGAAAGGTGCTCTTTCAGAATTTCTAATGTTCCGGTTTTCGGTGGCCAACGCACTGCTATAGCCCTGCAACGTTTCACACCTATCATAATTTTTACATATAAAAATTCAATAACACTGAGACGGTGAATGTACAACTTCGAATTTTAAATCTTTCCTTATATACATGGCTACAGCTTCACCCGATTTATTAATCTCCTTCCCAGTCAGAATATAAAATCTTGACCTAAGATTGCATTACCTCGTACCGGAACGTGGTTCGATTGGTTGGTTGGTTGTTAGTGATTCCGGGCACGTCAACTACGGAGGTCATTAGTCCCGTAAGTGCAATGAATGTTCTTCATTAGAACGTGGCGGTGGTTTTCCCCCACTTTATGGCGAGATCCGGCGCCACCTACCATCGGCTAACGGGGTTTTCCCCATCCAGGTATTTCCCACCAGTCGGACACCGCGCCAACTGGACAAGCTCTAAGTTCCCGATCGGTCTCCCGGCATTTGTAGTAGTATAGTGCATGTTAGTGAAAGTGTTTGTGTAAAGGGAGAGGACAGGACAAGGAAGAGGAAGGAAAGATCGCGCGCAGTCCGTGGCCCGTTTGTTAAGGCACTGCTCCAGAATCTTAGTCGCCTGGTGTTCTTCGAGGAAACCACGGAAAACTACCGGTCAGAGCAGCCGGCTGCTAGAATTCTCCTCCAGACAGCGACTGAATTTGACAAGCTAGTGTCGAAAATCCTGCGACCGTTGGGACTCGAACCTAGGACCGCCGGGTCAGAGGCACTGCAGTGACAAGGGTTGATGCACTGAGCCACCTCTCCCGGTCGAGGTTCGATGAAATATATGGTTTCAGACACGATTCACTTATCATTATTGCATGTGTACATGTTTGTGCAATAACTGGACATTTATGTGCATGGAATTTAGGCGACGATGAAAAGTAATCAAAGTCTCTGTTAGCTGTTCAAGAGTTAGTAACTAGTTAGTAGGGAGCTTAACGGATTTCTGTCAGGTGAGAGGCCGTTTGGATCGGAATTATTGTTTGGATTCAGAGAAGTTAAAATAATGTTTATTAATGATCTGTGATGGAGCGACACTCCAGTTGAAAATTTTGTTTTTATTTTATTTAAAAAACGCGCGATCAAGTACTAGAAAATAGTACGATGCAGTACTCGGAGATGGTCTTGTTACGGCATTTAAGACGTGAACAAAGCATATTCTTGCAATATCTAATATATCTGAGGCCAGATCGATCTATGAATTGTGGAAAATCTGATGTGGTATTGTTGAGGTAATTACACGAAGAAATGAAGGAAGTCATCTCCGTCAACTTAATATATTTATTTAGAGAGCCGACTTTCGACGGCTTTCCCGTCATCAGTCTATAAATATAAACAAAATAAAATATAAATAGAATACCACGTAAATACAAAATAAGACAAAGTGGGGGATTAATATAAATAATAGGTATATTTACCATTATAATAATGGGCTGATTAAATTACAAAATGTGAAATGCAAGGGGGGATATTAATATAGAGAACAGTAGCAAATACTAATTTATACTCAATAAATCCTTCTACAAACAAAACTCTGGTCATCTGATGGGATAACCACTGTCACCACTCCTTGCACACATTTTCATGGACACTTTTGAAACTCTCTTGTTTGAGTTACAATGTTCCCTTCTACGAAGTAGTGAAACATCCACTTTGTGCAATATCATTTGCTATTGGTTTTAATTATTATTATTACCATCCCCGTCTTTTTTCGTGTCTTTTGCAATTTCATAATCTGAATTTTCTTTATTTGTTTTGTAATTTGGATTGCTATTGGTCTGTAATTATATAATGTTAAATTATCTATTATCTATATTAATCCCCCCTTTGCATTTCGTATTTTGTAATTTTATTTGCTATTGGTCTGTAGTAATTATAATTTTAAATATATCTATTATTTATAGTAATCTCCCCTTTGCATTTTATATTGTGTAATTTCATTTGCTACTGGTCTCTCTATTAATATCTCCTCCTTGCATTTCATATTTTGTTATTTAATGTGCTAATTATTATAACTTTAAATGTATCTACAATTTATATTAATCCCCTACTTTGTCTTATTTTGTATTTAATTGGTATTTTATTTATATTTTTATTTTGTTAACATTTGTAGACTTATGATGACGGCAAAGCCGTCGAATGCCGGATTTCTAAATAAATATATTGACTTCTTTTACTTCTTCACAGATTGATCTATTAGACTTCCTCATATTTGAATGTTTATATCTCCTACAATAACGTGAGTTTAATTTGACGAAGATGTTTTAAACTTGTTCAAGTTTGTCCAAAAATGTATCTGCAATCAGGTTTGGAGATCTACATATTGCAGTTAATTCAATACTCTTATTTTGAAATATGAACGAAAAATGTAGAGAATTGCAATTTAATATTTCCAAGTTTGCTACTGAAATTTGAATACTGTTTTCAAAGTAAACCTCTATCCTAAAAACGTTGTTGTTATCACAAGGCATAAACATTTCTGATAACTTTTGATATCGAATCCCATGTTTTCGCTCAGCGGCGTTTCAGTTACACGATAACATCAATTTCCGTAACAAAGCCTTGCCAGAGCGTATACAATTCAGAAAAATTCTTATTTATATTACTAATATGCACGTGAAACAATTTAAATTCAGAGAGGATGAAAAGCTGTTTAAGTATTCACTGAAGTTCTTTAAATCGTAGAAGATAATGTAGAGCAGTTATTTTTACACAGTAAATGAAGCGAATTTAATGATAGTGATCATTTTAATGATGTATTAAAGCAGTATACGACCTACTAGTATATCATATATTAATAATAATTCATTCTTATAGTTTAGCAATATCGATGAGAGATATTCTAATTAACCTGCGATTCTCATCCATTCGTGCAAATATATTAGTCTTGGAGCAAATAAATTCGTACCCTTTGATTTTGGGCGCATCACTGGTTGCTTTCAGGAGTTCTAGAGGCTGCAAATCAGATGATCTCCGGCAGTGAATTGGCCAGTGGGAAAACGTTAAGAGAGTAGTTGTAGAGAGACCATTATTTCTTTTTTTTTAATTCTTCACGAAAAAGCTTCAACCATTCGTCGCGTCTGGATCTCTTTGAAAAGCGAATGATTAGAGGACTGGCTTTCCCCTAATTTTATGACAGGGGAAGCACTACACTGACATTCTAGGTCGTGTGCCTTCTCGTGTGTACCTGCGAGATGGCAAAGAAACATTGCAAAAGAAAAGGTCCTGTGTGCGGACCCCCACGGTGTTGAATTTGGACGCGCTAATTACTTGGGTGGATGAAATGACTTGATAAAAATTCTGGGAGGAATCTGCTCTCCTACATGGTTTCAATAGTTTCCTCCCATCCATTTAAGTCAAATGTAGCAGCACCCAACACAACGGTCCACGAGCCGTGCGCGAACCTTCCTTTTGCTATTTCCATCCTTACGGCTAGAAGGTCTCCATTCCTTCTTCCCCTCCCTTCGGTAGGCTCCAGCACTGCCATGGGATTTCAAGTCTTAAGACCCTAATGCGACTGAATGGACTTCTCAAGATTATTGCAATGCTATCAATAAATACCCGAAGATTATCTTGGATCTGATCACTTTCCGTTCAAGGCGTTAGGTACGAAACATGAATGACACAAAAGAACAAAAACTAAAGGAGCTGATTCCTCGTTACCGGCGGCCTCGCGAGGGAACTGCACTCCAACTCGCCCCTTCCCGACCCGCCCAGGCCCTCCTGGCCTCCCCTCTCTCACCCCGTGTTGCTCTCAGTTCAGTCTTCCCGCAACGGGGCGAAGAGCTTCTAAGCGTTATCGCCCTCCGGCACCCATTATCACCCATCCGTCATCATTCATCATTCGTGATGCTATTTGTTTGTCGTTTGTTTGTCATTTGGGAGCTGTGCGCGGAAAACAATTCCCGGTGGGCAGCGGAGACGGGGGCGGCATATGCGAAGCACGTCAGCCTCCGCCCCTCGCCGCCGCGCCACCCCTCCGAGCCCCGCCCCCTCCCACGTTCCGGCCCCTGCCCGCGCCCCGCCTGCGCCGCTCTCGCGCGTGTCGATCCGCCCACCAGCTTCGAGAGCCAGAACGCTCGTCTCCACCGCACGAAACCGAAAATAGATTCATGAGCAAATGTGACGCTTTTCGATTCATTGATTGATTTTTTCGTGTTTCCGGGCGCGTCAACTGCTCATCAACTGCGCGTCAACTGCGCGCGTCAACTGTCATTAGTCCCGTTAGTGTAGTGCATGTTTTTTCTCGGGAGATGGTGGTGATCTTCCCCCACTAGATGGTGAGATCCGGCGCCGACCTACCGTCGGCTAGTGGGGTTTCCCTCTAACCAGGACACTCCCACCAGTGGGGCACGGCACCAGCCGGGACAAGCCCTAAGCTTACGACCGGTCTCCCGGGATATGTGGTAGTGTAGTGCATGTTAGGGTAAGTGTGTGTGTGTAACGGGAGAGGATAGGGCAAGGAATGGGAAGGACAAATCGTGCGCGGTCCGTGGCCCGTTTGATAGGGTACTACTCTGGCATTCGCCTGGTGTTGATCGGAAAAACCACGGAAAACTAACGATCAGAGGAGCCGGCCGCTAGAATTCTCCTCCAGACAGCGACTGAATTCAACCTAGCTGAAAAGCTAGTGTCGAAAATCCTGTCGCCGTCAGGACTCGAACCTAGGACCTCCCGGTCAGAGGCGCTGCAGTGACATCAGTTGATGCACTGAGCTACCGCTCCCGGTAGACTTTTCGGAATGCATTGCCGTTTCTTCATTCTCTCCATACGTAGACATTGCTTTTAGGGCTTGTTACCACCATACAATTTAATTATCACTCTACTGACATATTTAAGATCCTTTAGTTGTTTCGTCTCTTTCTAGCCACTGCGCTGGAGTGTGGAGGTGCTTCTTGTTGTGGAGATGCTGCTTAGCTTCAATGTTGAGAACGTATCCAATTACATTCGCATTTCAGTTCATTGAAGACTACATGCATTTTGCACAATCCACCTTGCATTACTTGTTGCGAATTGAGTATAAAAAATAAAAAGCAACTACAGAGAATAATGTGAAAACATTATGTTTGAATGTCTAAAATTTCTCTCGATAGAGAAATGCATAGCTCTTTAATAAAACAATATTGCCGCACTTCAAAACTTTAACAGATACCATTTCTGACAAAAGGACAACAAGAAGAAGAAAGTAAAGGGATTTGGACTAGCCACTAAAGTTGATGAGACAATGCAGTTCATACTTGAATATTGTTACCTTGAAGGCATCGCTGATGATTTCTTATTCAAGCTGATGAAATGATTTCTTATTCCAGGGACGAATACAGGGAGATTACCGACCCGATAGCCGCACAGTATAATCGTGCCTCCCTTCAGTGGTATGAATAAGACATATTGATAACACACAGCAAACTGAACATCTGTTGTATAGTTTCAACACGTTCGAGTAAATGACTTCAGTTGTCGAAACGAGAAACATAATATCGCAATGCACGTCTCAGAGTCTGTAAAACAGCAGCTGACTCATTCGCAGGTGTATGAAATAAAGGAAAACCTAAGAGCGAACAATTTCTTACGTTTTTAAGTTACCTGCGACAGCCTTGGAACCCTTTCCTCTAGATGTTCAAAGATTTAAAAATAAATTAACTAATGGTCTTTGTAAACTTTACTAATTTAGTAAGTTGGATTATTATATCAGTTATTATTTGATTATTATTTGATTATTATTGATATTTTTATTGCTATTATTATTGTGTTAATTACTATTAAATGTGTTCCTGTTTTAAATATATAATTATATTCAAAGTAGTATTGTATTGAAGTGTGGTGAAGTGTTGTGCAGTGTAGTACAGTATAGAAGTAAAAAGGGAAGTGAATTTCAAATGTGAAGTGATGTGAAAGTGAAGTGAAGTGTAATTAAAAAGTCGTGTAATCTTGTATTTAATAGTTTCAAATAACTGTGCAGGTCAACCATAAAATGTAGTTAATAATAATATGCTAACAATAATAGCCTTATTATTATTATTATTATTATTATTATTATTATTATTATTATTATTATTATTATTATTATTATTATTATTATTATTATTATTATTATTATTATTGTCTTTAAATAATTTAAAGTTAATATTAGTAATATGTAAATTGTAGAGTTCTGCCACCGGGTTGTATATACCTACCTGCAGAATAATAAATATCTATCTATCTACCTATAATATTGAATCGATCGTGCCAGATACGTTGCCTTTATTGTTTGTCAGGAATGTTAAAACTCAAGAACGGTGCAACTGACTCATGGGAAAAGGAAATGAATATCGTTGGCACATGCTGTCGTATCGGCAGTAAGACGTAAATATTTTTTTCCCTTCCCTTTTGAGAGGGCATTGCAGATCCCATTCATACTGACTGTTTTCAGTTCCATTGATGTTTGATGATATCAAGAAAAACTCCATAACCCGTTAACACAAGTTCTGTGTGTATGGGACAGTTCTTTTTGTAATTTCATAAATTCAGTCGTATTCTCTTTTCCACACAGGAAACAATAGGTTTTCAAAATGTAGCATCTATTATGTGATATATGAGCTGTTGATATACCTGGCTGAGACTGCAGACTTTCCTTTCGAGTTGGTGCAGAAATCAATTTTGAATTATCTACTTTGCATGACAAGGTTTAGGTACAGTCACATCCTTCCACAAGAATCCTCTTTTTCAGCATAACCATATCACCTACGTCCAAACTCCCCACATACATAAAACACACTCCCGACATACATACTTAAACTTTATTAATTGATAACGTTATTTATTGTGAAACACGCATTCAAAAGGGTGGAGAGGAAAACGAGAGATGTAGCAGCAATGTAGAAGCGCTATTATAATTGATAATATGAGCTAATATGAATGTATGTAGACGCGCTGTTATGTAGAAGCGCTATTATGCGCTAAAATGTAGATGGGCAATTATTATAGCAGCAATATAGAGGATATGGCATGACCGAGATTTAATATTTCAGAATCTATTGTAAATAATAATCTCCATAATGTCCCTTCATAAAAAATAATATATTTCGATAAGTATGAAACGCGTCATAGACCTAACGTGTTTATTTGTCTCTAAATAGGTTTTTTCACGGAGCAGAGACAGCCATGCTGAACGTAAGCATTCCTGAAGTAATAAAAGTATTATTATTATTATTATTATTATTATTATTATTATTATTATTATTATTATTATTATTATTATTATTATTATTATTATTATTATTATTATTAACGATAATAATAATAAAAATAGTTTGAAGAAAAATATGACGAACTTTTGCTGTGAGTAAATCATGTTCGTTGCCAGAACGTATGAAAAAAATATTATTCTTTTTTACTGTCACTTTATTATTACTGTCACTCATACCTGAACTTACAAACGCGAGTTTAACCTCAGTAACTATTAAAAACATTAGCATTTAATCGATTTTTATTTGTAATTACCTTGGTAATTCAAAAATACTACATTACAGGAGACCACCTCGTAGCACTGGTACTATTTGCTTGAAAGAAATAATTTATAAAGCAAATTTGTAGAGAATTGTGTGACCTTTAAAATTGTACATAAACTATTTTTGTACTAAGATCAACCGTTAAAAAGTTATTACGGAAAATCAAAAAATGCCCGAAATTGTTTTTGGCTACCAAAACTTTTCTCGAAGTATTTCCAGATTACAAACTTAGTGTTTTCATACTAATAACAATATAAACAATAGGAAAAAATTAAACTTTTACCTCACGTTTTGCGAGGTGGACCGCCTTCTGGCTCCCCATCAACTGCACTAATAGAGGAATGCGTGAAAAGGAACAGAAAAAAGACGTATAGCATGGCGAGGTGTAGCAAAAGCAAGCAGTGAAGCAGGGCTTTGGTTAGAGATTTGGCGGAGGCAATTAATAAGGAACATCTCTATCAAGGTCCGCGCTCTGTGAAATTTCGACCATGGAAATCAGCTCAGTCTTCATAAACGCAAGCAGGGAAACGCCTCACCAAGAAGCTCTCTCTCCGTTGTCTTCGTGCACGGACCATTTTACTGCAATAATTTCAAAAATTAAAATAGTGTACCTAAATTATTAATAAGTGTATTTCGACTCCTTTGTATTTCTGTTCGTTTCTGATAGTTCTTGCAGATTGGTTATTTTGCGAAATTTGTAACCTAGCACAAAAGCATGCACGAGATCGTTAATCGTAATTAACTAGGACATTAAAATGCAATAACTACTGATAATTCAATATTTCATGCAAGAAATAAACATATTTTCGCAAGGAATAAGGGAAGGCTATCAGTGCTTAGCAGATCCCGCGAGTGGATAAAGTTAAGTATTATTATCACCGTTGTACACAAAATTTATTTCATTTTCTAAAAACAATTTTAGAGATTTTTTATATGATCTAGTGCCTGCATAAGCAAAAATCCTGTTGAACAAAACCACAAAATGGCTATGCAAAATGTAGCGTCAACATTGCTCAAGAACAAGAAATAAAATCGTCTCGTGTAACACTGCACACATTATTTTAACAAAATCAGTCTCCAAGAATATACCAATAACATAATAAAGAATACGCAAATACAAAGTTGAATAATACAAAAAAGTTGCTGTTCCATTAAGCAATACGGGAACAGCAAATACTTAAAATTCGAGTTAGAGTAATAAGAGGGTATTTGCGTAATTCTATAAGGAAAATAATTGATCTTCGAAGGCCGACGGTGAATTTCAATGCACTACGATAGCAAGGCATATGTGAGGATAAAAACACTATCTATGCAGTCTCAAAGTTATTTTAACCCCTTAAGAAGTTATTTTTTCATTAAACAATACGAAATCAGTGGATAACTGCATAACTGTATCAATTAGTAATCTCATAAAAATAAAGGCTCTTTTATTGGTACCCAATAAAACCCTTTTCCACGGTCAATTGAGCTCCTGAAATGAATGAAAGTGTTAAAGTATTTCGGGAAACTGGAGGGGACGCAACCCTTCTCATCCGTTTGATCTTCCGTTTCATCGTCGGTCTCTGGCACCTGCCGCCGAAGTCCTTTTCACGGTGAAAGCATTGCCCGTTCCATACAAAACAGAACACGGAGAACCATCTCAAAGCTTAAAAACTCCATTTACAAGATCCGGTTAAAAGATTTGTCTTGGTAGAAATTTTCTGTGAATTTCCAATTATTCACGTTTAAATCAATTCTCTCATTTTGACTGTTTATGCAAGTGTGTTAACTATTCCGTAATACAAACTAATAATTTCGTAATTTCATCTTCTAAAGGTGGGGATCGTGCCGTATGGCCAACTCATGCGTCTTCCAGTCAGGGTTCGTGTTCCATTATCAGCCAATCGAACGTTCTGCAAATTTTTTTTGGGAACCACCCGTCGTCCTGCCTCTCATTCGACTAGTTTTCCATCATTATTCACCTCATCATTACTATTTATATCATTTATTCATTCGATCATAACTCGTGATCGTTAATGACCTGAATAGTTTGTGTTAAAACTCCTAAATACGAATAAACAAATGAATATCTTTCTAAAAACATTTCGTACAATAAATATATTTTTTTTAAATTGGTACAAAGGAATTTTTTGATGGCGATATTTTAAGAAACAACTCTGGAGTGAACAACCGCTTGACCGCAAACACAGCTAGATGCGCAACAATTATTAGAGCTCTGCCGTATTCCACTTTCTGCGTGGAACGCCAATAATTCTCGTTTACGTTGTTTGTGTTACGTTGGAGTCTCTGGTTGGATCCTGGCAAGAGGCACCTCACGTCCGCCGGTTACAGGAACTCCCTGAACGTTGCATTTCACAGTTTACAATACTCGGAACACAAGTTTCCAACATAGAATGCAGCTAATCATGTTGATAAGATTGCTGACGTTCCGATATCAGGCGTTGAGTAGCCTGGCATTAGACGTTTTACTTCGCGCTAGGGTCCAGTTTACATCGTAATATTCTCGAATTATGTTGATGTCATTTGTAATTTTCCGCTATATTTTCATGCTTAAATAGCAATTTGAAGGTTTGCTGGTATATACGATGCGAAAACATCCTTCCCGAGGTTACTATTTTGTGTGGGGTTATTCGTATGTTTGCTTCGCCGAATATTACAGGATAAAAACGCAGCATACCTATGACGGAGATATCTTCTAAACTTCAATTGAACTACGATACTCGTATATTCATACATCAATGTCACCACGAAAACATTGAGGTCTCAATGTGAGCGTAGGAATATTTTGAAAGTTAATAAACACATTTCCAATGAGCCTCAGATATGATTCCAACTGGAAATGCCTCCGGGTTTTTTCCTGGAAAGACACGCATCCCAACAGTATCCAGTGCCCATAAATCATTGATTCTAACTACATAACGTATTGGAGGAATTAAATTACTACATATAGGAACAATTTGTTTCCTCTTTTTCGTTACCAGAGCTCAGAAATAAAGTTTTTTCTGTTACGAATCGCCAATTTACGACACACGATTACATTACATTCTCTTCTTACGTAGGAAGAAGAGAATTTAAACTAGTGGCGATTCAAAAGAACATACTTTCTCACATTATTTCTAACCGTTCTAATTTTGGAAAATTCAGGGTCAAATTTACGCGTCCTTTGCTCTATCCGTTAACAAAAATAAAGAAAAAAATTGGAAGCGTTTTTGGAGAATTTATTAAATAATCTACTTTAAGATCAAGCAGACAACTACTAGTGTTTTAAAATATGTACATGGTACCTTTTTCAAAAATTACCCTTTCTAGAAAAGATTCCATTTACGAGAAAAGAACTACACCACCAATATTGTACTTCTCCAATGCTAATTTTTTTTTCTTTCAAAATCCGATACTACTGAGTTCACCGAAGATGGGACCTGCACCATTTTTCCTGTCTTCAATACATTTTAGAAGAAAATTAAAAGAAACAATTTGGATCAATTTTTTAAAAACTTTTTTATATTGCCTATATTTCGCGAAAAATTATATGAAGAATATTAATATTTTTGAAAATTTGTACATAACCTTATTACGAGATCTGCCATTGAACAACAGATTTCATTAGAAAACATATTTTATCTTCAATATTGTTGGTGCAGGAAGACGCCGAGAAAATTTTAAACTTTTGCAATTTTTGGGAATTCGGGTAATTCAACAAAAGTGCCACTTTTAAAGTGCCAATTTAAAAAATTGGAAGCCATTTTTGAGAAAATTTTGAACATCTTGAGTCATTATGTTAAGCATCACCAAAAATCAAAATGACTACCTACATC
The DNA here is from genome assembly GCA_011170035.1 of Teleogryllus occipitalis. Taxonomy (NCBI): domain Eukaryota; kingdom Metazoa; phylum Arthropoda; class Insecta; order Orthoptera; family Gryllidae; genus Teleogryllus; species Teleogryllus occipitalis. The sequence goes on from BLKR01009697.1 coordinate 80,037, forward strand.
GATACTCTGCAATGACCCCAATATTAAATGGAAAATTACTATTCCTAACATAGTTGTATTCGCTCTGAAAAAAAATTCATATGAATTTAATAGTTTTCTCCGAATGTTAATCTATAATTACTTTTTCGAACAAATCGAGTTCTGATACGCCCTTGCCGATTATTTCATCTTCCTTAACTCAACGCAGAACAGTTTATACAGTAGTACAGAGATTTATCTTATTTCTTTTTCTCCTATTCATTTATTTCCTTAGCTTCGTATAAAAACATGCCAATAGTACCTGTAAATACAGAGCTTGTATTTATAGTCTTTGACTTCAATAGAACGGGTAATAACGGGTGTTTTTATGCACGAGGACGCGGCGAGAGTTCCGCGCAGGAAAAATCAGTTTTGCCTCGTAAAAACACAGTACCGAGCGTTGTTCCAAGTGGTGGCCGACGCACCAAACACACACATACGCACACACGGCAATTCCTAATGACAGGGCATGCGTAATGCAGGACTACCAATAAACCAGCGCTTATTGTTTGTTTAATAAGCGCTGCTAAGAGAAGAGAATTGCTGGGCGGACGCATTCGGACGCGTCTATGTGCGCGCAGGACGCCCCTGCCGACCAATTTTGCTAGGCGAATGGCCCGCGTGCAAACGCGCGGCTTGATAACGTGTGGTTTTCGTCGCAATAATGAGAGGTGGCTTTGTTAAATTTTTATATAGGACCGTGTTTTGTTTCGCTGAGGTTTACCGAGTTAGGTGAATTGCATTTGTTAGAGTAGATTGGGTTGAGTTTAGTTAAATTGTATTGAAAAGGGGCGAGGGGGAGGGGGCGAGGGGGAGGGGCGGGGACCTGAGCTTTCATTGGTTCGTTTACCGTGGCGCCGCCGTCGCTGCCCCGTGTGGGGTGTTTTGTTCCGCTTTATTAGATTGGGCGCGATCGGACTTAGATGGTCGGGATTTCAGTGATTTAATTTTTTCCAAGAGGAGGGGCCGGTCGTTGCGGGCGGGGCCGAAGCGATGGCGCGGGCAGGAGGGTCGGGGACAGGGGCGGGGGGGGGGGCAAGCCGGGGGCCGGGAACGGAGCGGGGCCCGACGGTTCGCAGGATTTGCTGGCACTGCGCTACTGCGGGCCCGTGTTTGTTTGCCTAGCTTGTTAGCCGGTGGATAGTCCTATGAAAGCAGTGTTTTCCAAAGCGACTGTAATTGTTATTCAGGTAACACGCGAGTTTGTTTTGTCCTCGTCCGGGCTTGTTGAGGGCGCGGAGTGCAGCACCGTCGCCTGTGTCCCTCGCAGCGCCACCGCTGCCGCTCTCGCCCACACCCCGTTTCCTCCCCCGCCTACCCCTGACCGCGCCGCACAGCACCCGCGCCGAGAAACGAGGAAGTTGCCACCGCTTCATAAAGTTGGCTGTCACCGCCCCTTCCCGGCCCCGTCCGGCGGGGCTTCCGCGTAGCGGGCTCCCACCGCAATGATGCGACTGCGGGGACGGCGCCCTGTTCAGGGGAGGCGGCTGCCAGCGAGGAATGCGGACAACTGCAGCAAAGAAATGCTTATTACGAACAGACAAAAAACCAAGCGCTCAAAGCGTTATGCTTTCAAAACGATCTCGTGTCCTTGTGCCAATTAACTGCTAAGCTACTCGAACTGCCTGTGAGAGTTCTTACAACATTTGGCAGCTAAAACATGTTAATTAAATCATACCCACATCATACAATTTTTTGCCCTGCCCCACCGTGTGTGTATATATATATATATATATATATATATATATATATATATATATATATATATATATATATATATATTAGTGCTTGATTTCTAATATTTTAGGTTCCGGAACACGCCCCCAAATTAATTATTAATTTAATAGAAATAGTTATACATTTATAATATGGCAATAACAATACTGTCTTTTTCTGCACGTAGATGGTTAAGAACAAGTCAACGCTTTCCCGGAGTTTAGTAAATCGACTTCTCAACTAATAAGATTCGCACACCAGTGTACACACTAAGCAACGCTTGACATATTCAAAATCTAGACTTGACCGATTTGACTCAGCCAGTTCGTAATTAAAGCGGTAATATTGAATCAAACACCAAAGACAAATACTGATTTATTTTGTTCACATTCATACGCCAAAATCAAGCTATTTTGGCGTTCAAGTAAAAGTCATTAAGCCCCAAAACGACAAATTAAAGATAACACTGCAGTACTTTCTCCATTTAATGCTCTATCGTTTGCTAAAAATCCCTAACTTCGAAGACTATCCATTGCTCATCACGTTCCTACTTCATGTCCTTTAGATATCTTTCCTGTTAGGTAGAAAATACTGATGCCCATTTAGTGCTTTGTAAAAGACTGTCGATATGCATGAGACAATAAAAGAACTCAGCAATTTATATTATTAACCCCCTTTACTCACGCTGTTTGAAAAAAACCGACAATTTTGCATTTATTTCAATAGCATTGTTATTTTTCAACACAAGGAGGTAATGCTCTATTATCCAAAAATGCCTTCCTACATAATTCTGCATAATGCAATTCCCTTCTGCATAATGCATCCGTACGTCATTCTTCTTGGTTCTTCAAAGTAGAACAATCGAAAGAAGGCAGGAAATCATTGCCCAGCATCTTCAAAATTCTCTCGCACATGAGAAATCGCCTTCCATTTCCACAATGGTATCGGAGCAAACAGTTTTGAATTCTTTTCAGGTTATTCAGTGAGCATAGTTGTTGCTGGCGTAGTTTCCTGAGAAAAATACAATAATATTTTGTAATTTTTGGAAGGCGGTCTCTTTCGTTGTTTTAGATTGCTTTGCAACCCTTTCAGGTAAACTACAAATAGCATATAGCCTACATTTAGTAACACATTTCTGACAAACTTTTTGAGATTTGAGAAAGAAACCTTAAATCCCAAGATATAAATATACTAAAAAAAGTTAAATATTGAATCACGTGACTGAAGCTAAATGGATATTATATTATTTTAAATTATATTAGATTATTGTTTAACCATATATAAATGGGAAAACTCCATTGTGGCAAGTCAATCCTTGAATTGGGCAAAACTCTGGAGGATAACAAATAAGACACCATAATTCAACGCATTAAACAAATCTTCGGAAACCATCAGTATATGAAATAATGAATAAAAGATTAAAAATTCAACATAAAAATACAACAAAACACCCACAGCGCAACTGTCCAAGGAAATTTTAAATATTCTGAATACAAGAAACAAAAACCTGGCACCAACTCTTGAGGTTAGAAAAACAATACACACATCCTTCCAAGTAAAAACACATTCAATAGCATGATGCCGTTATTTTCCGTGGCCAGAGTCATGACTTGGGATGTCCGAGTGACACTGGGTCGAAAGCTGAGGTGCCGACGTTTTGGCCAACATATCGTGGTCTTCTTCAAGGCTGTAGTGCGCACTACAGCCCTGAGGAAGACCACGATAAAACGTTGGCAACTCAGCTATCGACGCGGCGTTACCAGGGCAGCCCATATCACAACATACAGTAGCCATATTAGAGGCAATCCAAGTTTTTGATAAAGTTGGCACCCCGGATTAATCCATAAACTTCAAATAGGAACACCTAATTACTTACAAAAAAATCACTCAATGTATAGCGGATTGATCCTTAATAGATAATCATAGTTCCAAACCATGGAAAACAGAAGCAAAGTTACAAAAAGACTTATCTCCAACACATTTTTTTCTTTACAAAGCAGCCATTTCCATCACACTACACATACAACTCGCACAGTTCGCTGAGAATACAGATATATTTAAGTCCATTAAGTTAAAGTCCAGACCTAGAAGGCAGCAGTACAAAGATCCAACAACACTTAAATTTAATAGATGATTGAACAACCACACGGAAGAGACCACTAAACACAATCAAATATAATACAAAACTATTTTCACTATGATCTCAGTCCCCAACTCAATACAAATAAACAGTAACACAATGAACTAGACACCACAAATCAACCCAACCAATATCCGATTTTCAAACTATTGTATTTAAGATGTTTCTCTGCCTTGGTTGGGACGTTTAGATTGCATGGCACAGCCACATTCACAAGTAGACATGATTTTTCTCCAAATCCCGGATAACAAATATCCGATTTGTTTGCCGGTATAGTGAGATCAGTTTGAATTTGTTAGTCGTAAAATATTGTAGGTACACAGTTCAACAGACGTCACCGGTTTGGTGAGTGTTCCTATTACTTGGCGACTGTGTTTGGAACTTCGATAGCGGTACAGATCTGCCAATGGAGGTAATTACACTCCCTATTGTGTCTTTTCAAGTATTCGGTCTTTGCTAGAATTCGACAAGCTGATACGATATCATCAATTGTTTCTACTTGTTCCTGGAAAATGCGGCTTTTATCATTTTGGGAAATTTTGAGATCCGCTTTATCATAATGTGTTCTCAGCGCCTGATCTTGGGCAGCTATTACAAGTGCTTCCGATTCTGGCTCCATTCTTCCCCTTTTAAGTCACATAAATCATTGGTCTTTTTTTATATGCGTCTTGTCCATTCTTTTCAAATATTGTCCATTGAGTTGCTTGTCTCTCCATGATTTCTTTAACATATGTTGTCTCACATTTTATGTTAAATAGCATCAGAAGTTCAGATTCTGTTACTCGTATCTGCGTGTCTTCCATAGTCTTGTTCTCAATGCTTCTAGGTACCCTTACAGTACCTACGATTCCCAATCTTCGGTCAGATTTCAAGACCTGCCTCATTAGTGGGTTATTTTGATGGCTGACAACAAACATTCCCATCCCCATTACTGCATTGTGTCAGGAGGCTTCAATTTGTCTGAGACCTCTTCCTCCTTCCTTACATGACACACAAAGTCTCTGTACATCAGCTTGAGGGTGGCCGACATGATGCATTGTAAGCAGTTTATTGATTTTTTGAACCATGATTCGAACTTTTTATTATTATTATTATTATTATTATTATTATTATTATTATTATTATTATTATTATTATTATTATTATTATTATTATTATTATTATTATTATTATTATTATATTGGCCATTTCTGACCATGCTGCACTTTCTCTTTCAAGGCCCAGTCATATTCTATCCTGGAGAGAGACGTGCGTAATTATGGGGATCCGCATTTCGGCTGAATCCCTTCGTACAAGGTTGCTAAGCCTTGAAATTTGATTTATGAGGTATTAGGATGCTGATGAGTGGTGAAGGGACAATCACAAACCCGTCCGTACCAAGAGGTCCCAATTAATAATAATAATAATAATAATAATAATAATAATAATAATAATAACAATAATAATAATAACAACAATAATAACAATAATAATAAATTATCTATATATTAGTATTATTATTATAATCATCATTTTTATTTTATGTTCATTTGTCTAAGAATTTCGCATTGTATTGTTGCAGGTCTCAAAGTATTGTGAAGAATCCTGAGGATATCTAACGTTGCTTGAGAGAATGATGGCGTTACTAGTGATACTTGTCACCGGATTGTGTGCGGAATTCATGTCAGCCAAGAGTTGGAAGTGATTTATCCAGTAACCGTGACTATGAGGACTAAAATTCTTGTGCCCTCTGTCTGTAAAGATTTATTTTCAAAAATCTTAAATGTTTCACATCAATACTTGTATTCTCTCTGTTTATTTTTAATTATAACAATTGTTATATTTGTTTTTTATTTTGTTTAGAATAAAAAATCTTCAAAACCAAAGAAAAAATACTAAATATCCGGTAGAGAGTTCTAAATAGACGCTAAATATATCTCGAAATATTACGTGATTGCTCGAGTGTGAAAAAATATCTACGCCAGGACGTCCCGCATTAAACCGCAACTTATCAGATTGTTTCCTTTCGCAGAACTGATAAAAATGGCAAACGGATGCAGTCACTGCCAGTGCGTCATTTCCAGACATATTTATCGTCAATGCTACAGACATAAATGCAGAATTGTTCGAACATTGCGAGTATCGGCGGTTTATGTGTTATCAGCTAACATTTAATTTTTACCTATGTTGATTGTGCCACGTTAATTTAGGAACCTTTGCTCCTTATTTTTTAAATAATATTTATAATGTTTTGGCGATTTTGATCTTACTTATGCTAAATGAAATCTTTTAGAAATCTCTAAAAAGCCATGGGCATTCCATACACAGCCACGCGAGCTGAATCATTATGAAAAAAATGCGCACACAGTGCAGGGTAAAGACCTGTTATTGATCTATTATGATATATTATCTATCTCCATACTGCATTATCCAAGTTTTTAATTTCATATAGAAGCGATCAATTTTTTAATGTCTTCAAATTTCAAATATTCGTCTTGTTCGTGAAAGCGAATATTGGCTGCTTTATGCATATCATTGACAAGACAAGTGTAGGATATAGTAGTTTAGTGGATTTTGTGCCAATGTAGAATGGATAAAATATCTAGCTAGACAAGAAATCTAACTCACTCCTCCAGTTCAGGAACAACACTTTGACACTGACAATTCATGCTGCTCTACCTCTTCTCTTGTAACAACACGTTTTATTATCGAAACTTGAAAGTAACATTACGTATACAAACTAGTGTTGCTAAAACAGCACGTACTTTATCGCCATTAGTAATGGAAATTAATTAGTTTCTCACGAAAATTAAATAGTTTTACGCAATATATTTTTTATTCAAATGTTAAATGAAAATATACTTTTGGCATTGTATTCATTGTATAAGGTATGGAGTGTATTCACGAACATACAGGATGAGTTTTTTAGCCTTACAATACTCTTCGTAAGTAGCATGCGAGAAAGTAAAATTATTTAAAGTTAATAAATAATACGATAGTAATTGCGTTGGGAAACAAACGCAAATAGATCAAAAATATATAATGGTAATTATAAAACAGTATGGTATTGTAATATTCTACAAATACATAAAAGTATCGCCTCCAATATTACTTCAGTAGTATAGAACGTGTCTAACTGCACTGGGACTTTAAAAATATAAAGGATTTATTTAAAAAACGTATCTAAATAAACAGGTCAGATGCAACCCGCAATACACGGCCGAATTTTTTATTTATTTATTTTCATATTTATCATTAAGTAACTCCTAAATGAAGAGTTTGGGGGCTTAATCACTAAAATTTTGAGGCGAAAAGCCTCATAGAACCGTTTCACACACCGTTTTATACAGGATGAGGTCTTAAACATTCCATTACTAGACCATTTGCTGATTCCACGTTTCTCGATTCTACCCCACCTGCTCAAAAACTGTATAATCTGCAACTGTATGTGAAATTCAAGTAATTACTTGATATTCTACGCGATTGACTGGTGTACCTCTCTGCTCGGTAGTTGACGTGATTACATGGGTGTACCCCTCTGCTCGGTAATAAGGTTAAATAAGAATAGTATATATTGACAAAGGTGAATTGCATTGTTGTAAATTACAAGGAGACACATAGAACACGTGACGGATGATAACAGGGTCTTCAAGAAAAAAAGGTATCACAGGCTTAGGGCCGGTTTCACCAATGCTTGTTAACACGCTAACTAGACGTTAGGAGATTTTAACGGTCTGTTAGAGAAAATACGTGTTTCACCAAACTTTAACGCTTGTGAACTTTCTGTTAAAGTTAACGCGCGATATCAGCTCCGTTAGCAGCAGTTAACGCCTAGTTAAGCTGATTGCAGCTCAACGCGGTTTAGTTAGGTTCGATAACACAGCAGAGAAAAATGAAGAAAGCTCTGCATTGTATATTGGACGATATTTTAGAAAGCCTGGAAATGTCTGTGCGCCCGCGTGTATACAGGGAAAGAAGAAATTATTATGAGTACGACGATGGGGACTATTCAGCCAGATTCAGGTTTACCAAACAATCGACACTAGAAATACTGGAATTGATTGGGCAAGATATGGAGTTTTCATCAAACAGGTCAGAAAATATTACATGTAATAGTTACATATCATTTATCACAGCCAAACCATATAAGTAACAGTTTTGCATGCATATTTGAAAACTATCTTGTTATATAACCTTCATGAAAGCAAATTAGGTTATGAATAGTTTCGTTCACTACGTACATTATACATGAAATTGTGTCACTATTCATTATCAGGAGATAGGCTACAGTTTTCTTCAGACACAAGTCATTACAAACATTTTAGAAACTATATCACAAAATCATAAAGTTCGAAATATGATATGAATTAATTACATAATATTATAATTAAGTTCATTATTTATTAAAAAATAAGAACTCATTATAAATTTGTTTCAATTTATATTCATTTCTAGGAACGAGTCAATTAATCAGTTACTTATGACTCTACGTTATTATGCAATTGGCAGCTACCAGCAGGTTATGGGTGACTATATTGAGGCCAGCAAATCTACGGCTAACCGTATTGTCCATAGAGTTAGCTGCGCTTTGGCTAGACGGTTGCTTTATTCTCTGTTAGAAGAGTAAACATACTCACCACAGAATTTCCAGTTCACAGCCTTTTAAAAACAAATACTTACGCATTTTTTACACCCATTAAAGTTAACTGACGATTAGCTAACTGAAGCCGCGAAAGCGTTGGTTAAACGGAACAAATCTTAACGGGGACGTTAATTTTAAAGACTCGTTTACTAACGTCACATTAGGTGTATGTTGGTGAAACCGGACCTTAATAGGGAAACGGAAAAATAGGGAAGAGGATGGGGTTTAACATGCCAGAGTTCTCGCATGGGGACACCAGTTAGTTTATTATTACCAGGAAGAAAAGGCAGCCGTCATTATCGCCTTCTGTTATCTGCGTGGCGTTACAACAATGGGTTACAACAAGGAACAATGACCGCTCATCTATTGGCTTTCACATTTAACACAAAGGACGCAATTTAACATGAAATAACATAAATGTAGTAAAAATATAATAAATAATAATAAAACGCAATATGAAATATTATAAAAATTCTAACTTATGTACATTCACACTTTGTAAATTGGGAGTGGGCGATTGAAGGCTAGCAATCTTTATTTCATATTTTTTTCAAATAGATTTTAAATAATTTCTAAAAGATTAATTTGTAAAAATATAACAAAAGCTCCAATGTAAGAAACGAACAAAGAAATATGAAATAATATACACATTCTAACTTACGTACTTCACATCCAACTGCCACAAAATACGTCTAAAATTACGATCATGAAGCACATTATTTTCAGAGCGGGCAACTAAATTTGACGAGAGGAGGGAGGGTGGGAGGGGGTGGGAGGGGGAGGGAGGAGGTAGGGAAGGATGGAGGGAGAGGGGGACGGGGGAAGGGAAAGATGGAGGGAGGGAAGGACGGAGCGAGGGAAGGACGGAGGGAGGAAAGGACGGATAGACATTTCGCCGTCAATTGATTTTTCGGTATCAAGGTTCTACAAAACATGGATTCTGACTACACTACGTGTTAGAAGATTTTTCTAAATTTAGTAACTGAATTTATTTTCTTTTTCGTTACCAGGTCCCTGTAATAACAGGAATCATGGAAGTGATTCTATACTACTATACTACTACTATTTAGCTCTCAATGGTCGTTTAAATATTTTACACGCTCTCCAATCAATTAAATTTCTCTCTAGCCAACGTAGTTTTGAATATCGTTAGATAGCGCTGTTGGCAAGCAGGGATGTCTATCTTCATCAACTTCTCGATCAAAGGCATTTATGACGCGAAATCTAATGTTTCCACAGGTGTACATGTACGTGAAATTGCACGTGAAGTCATGTTATAGTAATAGACATCAGTGTTTGCTGAAAACATATTTCTTCCCTTGAGTAAATCATTTTTGACAAATCCACTGATTCGAAAATCATGACTATTACATAAATAATATAACAGCCCTTCCATCTGATCTCTCAAAATTCGCGAGGTCTCTTTCAGCATCTACCGGAGAAACAAGGTATCACTCGGGCGAGAAAATAGTTCATTTTAAATAGCGAAAAGGTTTCTTTTAGGCTTGAGGATCTTGTACATGGAGTAAATCTACCACATGGGACAGTCAGCTTTACTTCACATTAACGGGAAGGAACAAGCTTCGATCAGATTTGAACCCTGATTTTCAACCTGATACACTAACCGTTATACCACCGAAACCAAAAAATAAATTATGCTGTGTGTCTACAAAATATAAGAGAAAGTGGAAAACAATCATGTGAAGTTCAAGCAACCAATAAAAGAATGAAAAAGCAAGGTCAGTGGTTTGAGAATATTTTAATTTGAAAATTTTCTTCATTTTCAGTTACAAACTTAAATTTAGTATTAATAAATTCACTTATGTTCTACTATTCTTCTAATGAATTATTAAAATGTAATGATTCTGTCCCGATATTTTTCAAGGGTTATCGCTATTTGTTGTGTAACAACATTTCCCAAGTATTAAGAAAAAATCTCTCATCGTACTCTCCTTCACGGTTTATCCCTTGAAAGTGAAAATAGCAGAATCATAGGCAATTCAATTGCTTGAAAGACAAAATAAATTGAAAAAATTGGAGTAACGCACATTATTTGCTTCGTGATTGATTATTGCTAAAATTGAATTATTTCTGAAAAATTGGTTTGCAATATCACCAATCGTTTAAAAGTTGTGTTCATAATTTGGGATGCACTTTATTCTAATTATTGGCCATGAACGTAAATTTTGGATTGGTTTAGTTCGACAAGTGTATGTTGAATGTGGAACTGCCAAGATGAGTTATGGAAGAAAAGTCACTCACAAATGTTTCAGTAAAGTACGTAATACTGTTCTTAATAATATTCTTAGAAAAACATATTACATTTACGCTTTTACATTAACACTAAACTGCCATAATACAAGTAAAACTTCTTGTGAAAATACAAGGAATTATATGAAGATGAATATTTTTAACACGTGCGGAAAGAGAAGCTGGCAAATTTAGATTTAGATAAATATAAAACCAGCGTACTTGATGAAATATCTTCTGGGTATGGATGGTAATTCGATAATATCAGTTTCCCTCAACATTCGAATTAAGCCAAGAGCATGTGAAATGGCTTTAGAAAAATAACATGTGCTCCCGCGAATTCAAACAGCAAGGCAGACTGATTTGTACAATGAAGACTGGCTTATAGTCGGTAACTTACCTTTCCCAGGGTGCAGTTTAACAAATGCACGTACCTGCAAGAGACAATTATTCGTAAAACGGAGTAGCAGAGCAGCATTCTCCTCTATAGTTGCCCGCTTGCACAGCTGCCATTTGTTGTTTGCCTGTGATAATACTAATGTGTGCTCGGCGAGATTAACCTTCCATGAAAATGTAATTGCTCTGGAGATGTGGATGTGAACTTGGAAGTGGATGTCGATGTGGATATAAATGAGAAGGAGCGCGGGTGTCGTTATAATATGTAACACGTATGTAGAGGAAATATCTCATCAACTGATACACCGTGCTGCGAGCTGGCCAGTTTTTCAACTTTCCTGTATTAAATGTTATGCACTAAAAAAATTGACTCGAAATGGAGATGCACATGTACAGTATCTTTAAAAGATATAAAAAAGTGTAAGTAGTAGGAATTGTTGCAGATTTTGGAGCAAAGTTCAAGAAAATAATTTGAAAAATTCAAAACAGAAATATTTAGTAACTTATTTATTCGGTAAATGCTTTTTTTCGACCGTTACGAATAAACAAATAGTGGTGCTACAACAGAAGATACTTTCTCGCATTATTTTTAAATTTTCCTATTTTCGAAGATTCAGACTCTTCAACTATAATTAGACTTCTCCAATCTGTTAAACACCGCTTGTTTTATTCGTGGAAAAGTTCTAAAAACAAACTTTCGAATAGTTTTTGAGAAAATTCTTTTTATAATTTGGATTAACTTCAAGCATTAATTGCGTGAAAACTCTTCGTTTTTTCACAAATTGTAGATAAACTTTTAAAAAGAAATGATTTTTTATAACAGACTTTATTTAAGAGCAAAATATTTCATCATTTCTTTTACCGTTTGTTACATACCGGTACGAGGAGAAAATTTTTTAAAAAAATTTGTTTTTGAGAAAAATGTTACAAAATTCCCTAAATTTCAAGCAAAGTTATGCGAAAACTAATCAGATTTTGCTAATGTTTTCCATAGCGTAGCATAGTAATTTCAAGATCTGACTTTAAAAAACAAATTTTATTAAGGAAAAAAGTCCCCATTTTTAATATTGTTGTAGTTACACGCCAAAAAAACATCGAATAATCAGGGATTTCAAGGAAAATGATATTTTTTCCACTTTTAAACGTTTTTTATAAACCATAAAAAATTGGAGGCCTTTCTGAGAGAAGTTTGAAAATATAATTTCACGTTTGATGTTAAGTACCCAGACGTAGACACATGTGATTTTTTTCTTATGAACACGTCTATTATATCACGTATTAAGGCCCAAAGTTCGATATGTGATGTTTGTGTGTACCTGATGAACATTTTATATTGATACATTTACTTATGATGGTGGGTTGGATTTCGATTAATTTATGAATATTATACCGCTTGACTTACCTGAGAGCCAGCATTGCTGGTGTATTTGCAGCGACTGTACCTGGGAGGTTCTAGGGTTCAAGACTCGACAGCGGTGGATTGTTTGATAATAAATTCGCAGCTAGATTGAGTTCACTTGCTTTCTAGAGAAGAAATGTAATGGCCGGCTACTCCGTTCGGTAGCTTAACGTGGTTCCATCGATAAGTACCAGGTGAATGTCGGAGGAGCAGCTTATCGAAAAGACAACAGGCGGGAGGCCATCTCTCTTTCATCTTCCTTATGGACACACACACATGTGAGAGCAGTTATACTTGAATGCACTACATTACTACACATATCGCGAGACCAGTCAGAAGCTGAGGGCTGGTGTCAGCTAAGGAGGTGCAACGCTGGGGGAAATACCTGGAGGTGGAAGCAAGCCGCAAGCCGACAAGCCGACGTAAAGCCGACAAGCCGACAAGCCGACAAGCCGACCAGCCGACCAGCCGACCAGCCGACCAGCCGACCAGCCGACCAGCCGACCAGCCGACCAGCCGACCAGCCGACCAGCCGACCAGCCGACCAGCCGACCAGCCGACCAGCCGACCAGCCGACCAGCCGACAAGTCCGCAAGCCGACGTATAGGATGTTACCGGATCTGCCCATTCAGCGAATGATGAATCTACCACCTTCCTCTATGAACATTTACTACACAAACGGGACTAACGACCATAACAGTTGAGGCCGGAAATGTGAATCAAATCCATGAATTATGAAGACTGTGAAATCCCATGAATGTTTGCGTGAAGCAGAGCAGCGAAGACGACGGGGGCGGGAGCCGGTCTCGCCCCGGGCGCTGCTGGGAGAGGAGGGAAGGCGGCGCGTGATGAAACGCTCACGGGGAGGGTGGCGGGGAGGCGCGCCCTGGCTGGGGATGGCCTGCACGTGTTGATCATCCGTTACTTTCCGTCGGTAGCACTTCTCTCCGGCCATATCGCCCGCGCGGCCTCCTTCCGCCGCGTCGCCTCGCGTCGCACACCCATATATTCCGCCGAATAAAGGGGCGCGACGACTGCGAGGTCCGCCCGAGGGGGCCCATGCACAGGAGCGGCCGATCGCCAGAGGAGCCCTTCCCTCTCGCGCCTCGCGCGGCGAATGACACTTCCAGCCTCGTGCAACGACTGTGCTTCACTTCCGGCCGAGGCACGGTGAAGGGGCAGGTGCGGAGGCGGGGCGTGGACGGAGGCGACGCGTGGATGGAGGGGGGACGTGGATGGAGGCGGGACGTGAACGGAGACGGAGCGTGGACGGAAGCGGGGCGAGGACGAAGGCGGGGGGTGGACGGAGGTGGGGTGGTGGACGGAGGCGGGGCGTGGACGATGGTAGGGCGTGGACGGAGTCAAGGCGGGGACGGAGGCGGGGCGTAGACGGAGGCGGGGCGTAGACGGAGGCGGGACGTAGACGGAGGCGGGGCGTCGACGGATGCGGGGCGTGGACGGAGGCGGTGCGTGGACGGAGGCGGGACGTGAACGGAGGTGGGGCGTGGACAGAAGCAGGGCGTGGATGGAGGCGGTGGGTGG